>VXBO01008144.1:57287-112185 GCA_013400135.1 Rhinoptilus africanus
CGCCTTCATCGGCAGGAGCCACCGTGGGCCCGGGTGCGCCCGCCGTGGGCCAGCACCACCCGAGCGCGGGCGCGGCCCCTCTCCGCATCGCCCCGTGCGGAGCCGCCAGCCCTCTGCCGGCGCGGCCCCTGTGCAGCAGCGCCCGGCCGCCGGCCTGCCCCTGCCCGCGGACACCCACCCGCCATCCAGGTGCCACCCGAGCGCTTCCGCGGGTCACTCCTGTGTAGGGCCCACACCTCTCCCGGCGCGACCCCTGCCAGCTGCCACCTGTGTCCAGATACGACCCACCCACGGGCGGACACCATCCACAGGGTGATCCCACCCGTGTGATGATCCCACCCATCTGCAGACACCGCCCACGAGGTGAATCCCACCTTTGTGCAGATCACCCATCTGCAGGCACTGCCTGTGAGGGGATCCCACGCCTGGGCAGACACCATCCACACGGTGATTCCATCCATGGGATGATCCCGCTGAAGTGCAGACACCATCCGTGTGCAGACACCACCCATGGGGTGATCCCACCCACGTGCAGACCCCCCATGGGGTGATCCCCCCTGTGTGCAGACNCACCCATGGGGTGATCCCCCCCCGTGTGCAGACACCACTTACGTGCCAACCCCGATTGTGTGCAGATGCCAACCATGTGCCCAGAGATGCCACCCGTACCCTGCTGGCACGGCACAGCCCAGCACGGGGGGGCCCCGGTCAAGCCTGGGGTGCTCATCTCCCCACGAGGGACCCAACACAGCTCTGTCCAGAAAAACAGCTCCTTTATTTGTATTGGTTCCCCTGCCTTTGACCGTTTCATTTTCAGCACATGGATACAGGGAGAGGAATTGCTTAGTACAAAGAGAACCTGGGTTCACCCTGAAGACTTCAGTGGCCAAACAGTTCCCAGCTATGGCAATGGGTTTGCTGTAATTTTGCGGAGGGTGGAAATGTCCTCTGGGAAAGAAAAGTTCTTTCCCAAATGGTTAAAAAACCCATAGAGGTGTAGATTGTGTTTACGTCATTTTCTCTCTCCTGCCATGATTTGTAATTAAAAATTTGAACTGTACTTGCTAATCTCATGTGAATCAGTCATCTGTATACATTAGGAACAGCACTGACACCTTTTAATAGGAACAAGACTATTTGCCACCCATATTTTGATTTCAAGCCCCAGATATGCCGATTGGTGGGGAAAAGCAACTACTTGAAAATAAGACCAAAGGACACCTCAAGGCCCAGGTCAGAGTTCGAACCGACTGTGTATATGTTTAGATTTTAACTTGTTGTACTTGGTGATTAGGTCCAGCTTACTGTGCCCGAGAGTCAGTCTTTTCTCAGCCCCGTACGCGCTGTTCTTTTCCATCAACATGTCCTCAGTGAGTTTATCATAGCAAGAAACTATAGGCTTTTTATCTTGTTTTAGCTGGTTGTATGGGGATAGCAGGTCCAATTTTCCTTGTCTGGGACTCTGTCTTTTTTCCATCCCATTAAAAGCGTTGTCATTTTCTGCTGTAGCAGCAGGCCCTTTCGGCTTCATACTTGTCACGTTGCTACCGGCCCCCTCGGAAAGGGACTGCAACGTCTGCTCCTGTGGGGAACAGTGGCTGCTGGTAGCCTTATTGTCCCCTTGATAACTAGGTTTGCTGGAGCTCGGGGCAGCGGAAGGCTCTGGCTGCAAGAATGTCCTTGCTGTCATGAGATTCGATTTGTGACAGCAGGCTGGAGTGGAAATATTTGGAGGACTGTTTGGTGAGTCTGGTGGTTCTCCTTGCTGCTTAGGGCAAGTGGGCTTCAGAGATGTGTCTTCCTTCCCCTTCTTACTGCAAGAATCAGAGTTCGAATCTTGCTTTTCCTGGTGTACATTGCAGCTGGAGTTTTTCAGAAAGGGAGACATTTTTATGCTTCTGATGCTTATGTTGGAAAGGCTGCTGGTGGGGCTCGATGTTTCAGCGTCATTCACCTGCGCGGGCTTCAAAAGGGAGCTGGCGACTTTTGAGGTATTCTGAGAAGAGGGGCACATTCCAGGACCTGGCACACAGAAGCTGGTCACTGCTCGGGACTCTGCATACAAGTACCGGAATTCCTTCTCAAACTCGGCAACAATTTGACCACGGAAGTGGGTTACCAGGCTGGTGTGGACTTGGCTGCAAAGCCAGGTGAAACTGCAAAAAAAAAAACCCCCGCATGCAACTTGAGTTCACAGAGTACCAAGATACTAAGCATTGATTTTAACATTCCAGTAAGGTAGTGCTACCCAGTTTATGTCATTAAAGCTTTCTCTGAAGTGTGCAAGTCTGAGATTACTTGAATGTACTCATTACAGAATTACCAAATGGTCATTTAATTTCAGCATGCAGCTGTTACGGTTCACAATGCTGTTTTGAAGAAAGCAGTATGGTTACACTCAGCATACACACCCCAAAAAGAGCAACATAAAATGAAAAGATTAACACTCTTCTGCTTATTATCAAAACAGGTAAATTAAGTAAGAATGAAGATGTAGTAAAAGAACGAAAAAGCTTTGCAGGTGGCACGAAGAGTATTCAGAAATACCACACTGGAGGCTCAGAGTAATGCATACAACTTAACAGAGAGAAATGAGCAAACAAACGAAACCACAGAAAATAGCTGGGATGGCTGAATGACAAAAGAGAAGCTATTAAGACCGGAAAGGCCATCTATCTAACAGATTGGGTCACACATTGCAGAAGGCATAAGAACTACTGCTGAGCTGTCTGTGGGGCTAGCGGGTGGTCCGTGTGCCATAGGAGTGCTCAGATACTCCTCTGCATCAACGTTCGCTGTACAGGAGCTTGGGCTGATCCCTGCCCTGAACCCACCTTTATACAGAACAGAAAGGAGGATCAGTCTCATGGTGAAATCTCTGAAGAAGAGATTAGAAAACATATCAACAAAGCAGATAGTAACACATTGGCGGGACCAGGTAATACTGATGCAAGAGTGCCAAAGGAATGCAAGGATGAAATAGCTCAGCTACTAACCAGGATTTGTTATCTCTCACTTGAAAGTGCCCTGGTTATCAGAAGAGTGGAATGTTGCTAATGTGACACAATTTTTCTAATTTTCCAGACCATTAAGTCTCATAACTGCACAGCACAAATTAGCAGAGACTCTTCCAAAGAATACAATTAATGGCCATGTAGGTAAATATGATACAACAGGAAAGGTGGCTTTTGCAAAGGGAAGTTATCTCGGACAAAGCTGTGTGAGTTCTTTGAAGAAATCCAGGAGGGCAGACGGGAGATTTCGCGTAGTCTGTGTCACTGCTGTCAAAGGCGTCTGTCCCAGGGGTGCTGCCTGGCTCCCGGGAGCAGTGCCGTTCCCATCCACGCTCCTTCCAGCTATCACCCCTCTACGCAAGAGGCTGCCTCTGCACTGCACGGCCATTAGACGTGCCCCGACTCAGGACCTGCTCCACTCACGCACACACTTGTGTTCACTTGAACTCCTCAAAACCACAAACACCCTGAGGGCTGAGCCCCCTCCCCTCTGGAGGGGCAGCCTTGCATCCCTCGCGCCGCGAGCATTGTCCCGTTGTCCTGGTTTGAGTGACGCAGGACTAATTTATCTCCTAATGCTTGGGAAAACAGCACTTTTAGAAGACTCTAGTGTCTGCATTCCTGAAAATATTTACTTTATAGCCAGCTAGGCTATATGTGTTTCAAGGTCTCAGTGTTTTCGAGCCTTGCCAGATGCGGGGATGAGAAGGAGTGAGACCCAGGCACTTGACCCAAGCTGCCAACAGGATTATTTCATACTGTGAACACCACATTCAACATGAATTAGAAAGTTTGCTGTGTAGTCTCTCTCTCTCCCTTGGTGTCTGTGATACAGAGAACTCCTTGCCCCGGTGCCGGAGCCCTGAGCCCTTCCCCTCCTCCCAAAGCCGCAGCGCTGGCCGTGTCCCACACTTGGTGGGAGTCCCCTGCGGGGAGTGCACGGCTTCCTGCTGATGGAATGGGCTGGGTATAGTCCTTGTGTATTTATATCGGTATTGGGATCAATATTTGTTCTTTAGTGTCATTAATATGAATGGCATGGAGGAAATAGCCAGGGAATGACCATTCTTTGTCTCTTCTGGTACAAACCCGACACACTGAATGCAGTTAACAGGTTACAAATTCAATACAGACAAGAAGAGGTACCTCCTTAGCCAGCACCACACCGGGGCACGCTGCGGGGCTCCCCGCCGCAGGCCACTGGGGATGCCAAAAGTGCGGTTCTAAAGGCGGTGGGATTCTCCTGCCGTTACTTTTCCCGTGACAAACTGCTGCACACAGAGACGCCGTGCCCAGTTCCGAACCGCCCTGCGGCACAAGTGGCAGGACCCTGGGAAAGGACGGCTGTCGGACAGGATCCCTATTCCCCTCCCTTCGGGGCGCTCCCGCAGCAGGACCCCCCCGGGCCCCCTGCAGCTCAGCCCCGCGCCAGGAGATGGCGCTGCAGCACCGCCGGGGCTCGGTACTAGACCTCCCAGGGACGTACTCTTTGAGATGATGACAATAATCTGACTTTACTGTAGTAAGCTCTTTAAACTTGCTTCCAAGGCACTTGAAATAATTTCCATTCCTCATCTTTCATCTTTGTTTTCATTAAAAAGAATGCCATGTATTCAGTTAATTTGGGCATCCCATCTCAGTTATCTCTTATTTCTTACTCATCCTTACAGCAGGATGCAAGGATGTCCCTTACTTCTGGATTCTATCTTTATTTATACACCTGAGGACTCTCTCCTCTTTGCTTTGGTGTGCTCTCAAGGTCATATATAACATACCTTCCGACAGTGCTCACTTTATTGCTGTACAGATCAGCCTGGGATTCCCTTGCTGATACGTTATGCTCTCCGTTCCCTATGTACTCGCTTTCTGCTTGATTATAATTTCTTTCTTGAGGTGACTGTTCATTGAGTTAGAACTGGATCTTGCTCTTAAATGTCTTTCCTCTTGCTTAGGACCCAGGTACCTGAGAGTAGAGCACTTTTCTTTTAAAGATACTGCAAACCTCCTCCAGCTTCAAACCCACGTAGCTTTATCTGTCCGTTGCAAACACTTACGTACTGAAGCTAGGTGCAGAGCTTTTGTAATCCTCTCAAATTCCTCCTCGCATTTTTTAGATTCGGTTGTCATGTTGCCTTCAACCCCAAATCTTGAGTTTCTTTCACTACAACGTAGCAAACAGTGAGCTCCTCCCTCTCTGTGCCAGTGGCAGGACACGTACCATTACTTTGACCATCTTCCATTTTGAGCTGAGAAATTTGATCTCCTCTAAGACAACAAACAGCCACGTAACTCCCTTTCAGGCTGGCAAGATCACCTCTTTTCTCCAGTCCTAACCTGGCAAACATTTACTCTAGTTTTCCTGCTCAAGATCCTGTTTTGTTCTAGCCCCATTTCCCTTTGGCTCCTCTCATCTGCTGCATTAGTAAATCTCTTCATATCCTTCACCCTGTTATGTTAAATAAGTGCTCAAAGAAACATACTATTTCTTTTGGTGTCCAGAATAATACTAAATAACTAGATATAGAATTATATTTAGGATTTTAGATTATTGCTTTTCCTAGATACCTCAGTGAACCTTGTTTTCTTCTTGTCTTCATTTAGAGGAAATTTAATGTTAAAGATGGAAAACACAGGGAAGTATTTAATCAATAAACACAGAAGAGTTGAGGGGTCTAAGCTCATTTGCCTATAAAACTGGCCAAGAGTATTTTGGAAAATAAGGAGGGCTTTTTTTTACAAAACTATCAAGGAAAGTGTCAGCACAGACAACAACAGTATTAACGTGCAGGGTTCAATATGAAAATGTTGACAAATGTATGAAAAAATGTATGAAAATACTCTTGCTGCAGGAATGTAATACTGCATATAGGGCTCATAGGAGAGAGAATCTGATGGCTCAAGACGTAACTAGAGACTAAAAATGTATTTCAGGCATGATTTGAGCATGCACTTAAGGAGAAAAAAGTCTCTTCTTAAAACTGAAGAATTAAAAGACACTGAATACCTGAATGATCAAGAAAAGTAGGAATCAAGTAGGAAAATACCCCTCTGCAAGTAGGATCAAGTAGGAAAATACCCCGCTGCAAGAGAGGCTGCAGAGAGATTAGACATCTGGATTCACTGCCAAGGTGGAAGGATGTATTGAAACTCTAGAGGGATCTAGCATCTTGGCTCTGCTGCTATCCAATATCTTCACGAGCAGCCTAAATAACAGGAGAGTGTACACTCAATAAATTCACAGATCACATCCGATGGAGAGGGACTGCACAGATAGGAGTTTGAAAAAGGTTCGGAAAAAAATGGATGCAGTTCAACAGGAAAATATTCAAAGAAAATACGCTCCAGGCAGTCAGGTTCAGGTGCACAAACACAGGCTGGAGAATGAGTCGGCAGCAGCTCTGGGGGTCAGAGAAAGTCTTGAGGAAAATACGCGTCTGCAGCGTCACAGTGTTGGGAAAACAAGCAAACATCCTGGGGGTGTATGAACTACATTGTGGGCTACAAGATGTGTGTAACCTTTTCACTCGACTTGAATCCTCTGAGGAACAGGCGATGCTGAGCCTGGAAAAGAGACAGCTAACGGTCAGCGCGGTAACTGTCCTCAGGCTGCACAAACCAGGCTATGCGGAAGGTACCAAATGGTGCTGGTTCCACAGGAGACAGACAGCACGCGGATGTGTCCTCCCTGGTCCAGTGCTCGGGCAGGATGACGGCAAAGAACAAAGAGCGAGTTGCTCGCTGGGATGAAGGGTAGTAGAGAAGTTTGGATCTAAGTTATGGAGCACCACAGAAAAGCCACTAGTCAATGTCTGGCCCCATTAACATAAAAAAGAGATAGGATGCGTCTCGGAGGTAAAATAAAAAGCACCTAAGTAGAAAGCTAAAAAAGATCAGGATTTTATTGGTAGCTTTATAAAATGCTCCCTCTTCCATGCTTAGAATGGGACAGCGAAGTAAAACAGCATTTCAGGACATGGTTATGGATATTATGGTAGGGAAAGGATGATAGAATCACAAGGAAATGGAGAACTGCAGGAACACAGTGACTCTGTAAAGCAAGCTGGGTTCCATCTTAACCCGAATGAAAGCTGGCTGCTGCACAATGTATTGCAGAAGATATAGGGAGGCATTAAATTAGAAACTGGAGCAAAGCTGTGATGTGTAGAAGGCCACACTGTTTGAGATTGCCCACTTTACCTTAAGAATAAAAACAAGAAAACTGTATTCTTATACAAGGACAAGGTGGAAATCAGTAGCACTTAGGTAAGAAATTAGAATCAAAGAACAACATCTGAACAAATAAAACTGTATTTAGTAAAGCACGCAGTGCTGAACAACCAGATCGGATACAAATGTCTACATGCACACGTGAATTCTATGAGCTAAAGGAGCAGACAGATGTTAGAATCATAAAATCATAGAATCACAGCATCGGTGAGGTTGGAAGGGACCTTTAAGATCATCCAGTCCAACCATTAACCCCCCCTGACAAAAACCCCTTCTAAACCCTGTCCCTCAGCACCTCATCTACCCTTTTCTGAAACACCTCCAGGGATGGGGAATCCACCCCCTCCCTGGGCAGCCTGTGCCAATGGTTAATAACCCTTTCAGTGAAAAAATATTGTGAAATACCCAAGCTGAAATGATGACTGACACAGCAGGCATCTCAGAAATGTACTGGGTAGAAGAAAATCAAGAAACGATATAACTGCAAGGGTAAAAATTATACAGAAAAGACAAAAAGAGGATGTTGCTGGGGCAGTGGCACAAGACATTTTAAAAAATCATCAAATAACATAAATGGTATCTCAAAAAATGAACTATATTCCTGTTGGATTAAAATTCCACTCCCCAACAGGAAGAACATAGGATTAGGGCTGTTCTGTGCACTTTCTGAGTGCTGATGGTAAATATGCCATGCTAAGGACGTGCTGAGAGGCCAAGAAGGCAGAAAGCAGAGGAAGAGAGGGAGATTCAGTTACAGCCTTGTTGAATGGGGGCCCTTACTGGGACAGTGGCAGAAGCTGCATTTTAGACACTCTAAATGACTGCTTTTTGGAGAAACTAGCCAGAAAACCAACAAAAGGAGAAATAACATTACCAATTCAGAAAGTTTCTTTGGAAAGGCCACTCAGCAAAAAAATACCCATGACGTACCCATATCAAATATTCTTTCAGGACCAAAATAATCCACAACAGTAATACTTAATTAAAAGAGAAAGTGAGGAATGCTATTAAAAAGAAATTTAAAAGAGTAACCAAGAAGATTAAATGCTTGAGGCAGCCTGAAGATTGTTTAAAGATGCTATATTAGAGTCTCAGAGAAAATGTACCGATCAAAATAAAGATATTTTAAAACATCCAAAAAGTCACCATAGTTAAAAGGCGCATTAAAGGAAAATATTAAAGTAAACAGCCTTCAAAAACTGAAAGTCAGCAATTTCCCAATTATTAACCAGTGAATAACCTATCATTTAATACTGAACGTAGTAGCAGGGGAATGGAAAGAAGTAAATGTGAACCTTTTGAAGAGCTCCTGGAAAACTACAAACCAGCCAGTCTTATTTCCATACTGAACAAACTGGTAGAAGCAAATAGAGAGTAAAATGATTAAATGCATAAATAACTATAATCATAATGATGAAGGCTCAGCATATTTTTGTAGAAGGAAGCCATGCTTCAAAAGCAGTTCTTTGGAGGAGGCAGCAAGCACACAGATGCATATGATCTACTTGACCTTGGCTGCTTGAAGTTTCAAAGAGATTTTGACACGGTCATTCAGCAAGGACTCTTAGAAAAATAAAGTGATCATGGAGTACAAAGGAAGGTCTTCCCAAGGAGTAGCAGTTGATTAAAGATGGGCTACAAATGCTAGCAATAGTTTTAATGTACCCACTGGAATCCCACAAATTTTGTGCTGGGATCACCGCTGTTCAACATACTCGGAAAAGTCCTGAAAAATGGTAGAAACGGTCCATGACAGCTCATGACAAAATTATCGTGGGTGGTCAAAAGGAAACTGGATAATCAGAGATTGCAGGAGGATCTTATGGTATGGGGTAAATAAGTGACAAAATGATAGAAAAAATTCAATGTCATAAATTCAAAGTATTGCAAAATCCCTGATGGTCTCTCTACATTGATGAGTTCTCAGATATTAACAGTTAGGAAAGAGGTCAGGGTTCCCATGGACAGTTCAAAAACTGATCAATTCAATGTCTACCACAAGTCAAAAAGACAAAAAGCAGACCAGGAACTGCCAGAGCGGGGACAGAGGAAAAGACAGAAGTCACCATTGTACTACGGTGTTAAAGTGTAGTGGGTGGGGGTATCCCGATCACTTCATGCAGCTCTGAGCAATTTGTCTCACAGAAGATAGAAATTATGATTAAAGGTCTGGAAGTTCTCCTCCATGAGAAATGACTGAACAGCCAAGGTTACTGCAGCCGGAGAAGAGGTGATTTGCATGAGGGATTATAATGGAGGAGGACAAAATCATGGATGCAGTCAAGAAAGTAAATAGGAAACAGTGATTTATCATGCTCGGGTTATGGGAATTTGGGGTCATCAAATATAATTATGTATCAGTAGGTCTAATGTAAATACAATGGATCATTTCTTCACACAAAACATAAATTAAACTGCAGAACCCATTGCCAGAGGGTATTGTGGAGGCCAGCCATGGTGGGAAAAAGTCTCCTATGGCAAATTGAACATAAAGAAGCACATACAACGTATAACCCTGGAGGTTCTGAAACCTTTGATCCTTGAACAGAAGATGGTTGAACTGTAAAACCTGCCTCTGGGTAAGAACACGCTTACCCTCTTTCCTGTATCATCCCAAGACGTCCCTGAATCCACCCTGGATCTTTGGCTTCACTCAGTAACTATTCCCATCCTTTGAATCCAGCTTCCCCACCTGTAGGGAGAGTAATCTGAATCCCTGCTACACTCGGTGTAGTACCAGGCTGCAGGACGTCCAGTAGCAGACTTGCCCATTTTCTCCTTTGGCAGTGTTTCTGACCACTGTTGAACAAATCCCACAAAGAGAGACTGTTTCTTTTAGTCCAGAACATCATGTCCTTACTGGGAGAGCAGAGAACCAGAATGAACAGAATTATTATCTTCCAGACCTCAAGAAGTTTCAGCTATACAGAGATCTATAGAAAGACAGCACATCGCAGGCCCAGATCCCTGCCCCAGAACAGCAGAGGGAGGAACTGACCCAGAGCACTGAATCTGCATTTAATCAATACCCCGACTCTGGGGAATTGAGGTGTTCCTCCAGCGGTGGAGTTCAATCCAGCTGATACATGCTCAGTTTTAGCCACTCAAAAATGGGTGGTCTCAGTTACCTAATCCCCGTCCTCTGCAGTCAGTAGAGATGGATAGATGTTTCCAGGCAGGGATCCACTCCATTGTTTGCAGATACAGGTTAGGATGGTCAAAATGCCACCAGACACTGCTATATTGTTTATATAGAAACTCTACATAACCAGCTTCCACTGGGTGCTTCAGTTTTTCCCTGCCAGAGTTTGATGAGCTGAGACCTCTACCCTTGGAGACGATGAAGGCAGAAGCAGAGGAGAAGGTGCTGCTTGGAGCGACAGCGCTGGTGTGACGAGGACACTGGTCGATTGAGGGTCCAGCATGTGCTGGCTGGGAGATGGAAAAGCGAGAGAAAGGGAGAGGGAGAGCAGTGTTTAACTGAACCTGGTGAAAGGAGAATAAAGTATTGCCAGGGCACCAAATTCCCAGAAATATCAGAACAGTCTGTCCTGGGGAGATGCACTCTTTATGAAGGGTAATACGATGTGCAACAGTGTGAAAATACTGTGGGAAAAATCAGCAGGTGGGAAACTCAAGAGTCTAATAATAAAAATATAATGCAAGGACAGTACTCCTGACCCTCTGATCAGACCAGTGATGGTGATCAGACAATGGTCACTGAGATTACAGAGGCTGCAAAATTAGGGCAGGTGGTAATAGTGGGAGATTTCATCCGCTCGTGTACATACTAGGTTAATGCTTCACTGGGATGAGCTGTGGAGAAAAACTTTTTGGAAGCAATAAATGATTACTTGCCAGAATTAATTAGTCTAAATTGCTTGACCCACAAGAAAAGATGCTATTCAGGATGTGGTCTTGAATGATGCATAAGACTTGGTTCCAGAGGTAGTGGAAGAGCCCATTTGCAATAATGCTCGCAACACAATGTTAGCTCTGTAGTGGGTGAGAGCAATCTAAACCTGAATATTAAATTTCAAGAGAGGTAATTATGTAAATATGCAACAATTAGTCAAAAAGAGCTGAAAAGGAGTAGTCCAAAAATCCCAAGATGACTACGGCTTGTAGGCTGATCAGAAATGCTGTACTGGCAGTTAAGAAATTGGTGGGCCCGTTTGAGATCTGTGGATCAAAAGGGAAATTCAGTGATGGCAAGACACTAGCAGAGAACCTCAATGAATTTTCTGCATCCATTGCTAACGCTGGTGACACTGAGACATGTTTCACTCCTGTGTACCAGGGCCACTGCAAAGACTGCTTTGCTGAGGACTGGGAGGTTTCCCGTATGATCCCACCTCAGGAGAGGGCTCTGGATGTAATCTTGAGGCCCATATAGCACTGGAGCTAACCTCCACCCTGAGACATGGCGCAGTGTGCTGTGAGGAACAAGATCACTGACGGCATGGAGAAGCACAGCCTCGCGCAAAAAGGTCAACAGGGCTGCTGTAAAGGCAAGCCCTGTCTCCCAGACCCGCTGGATTTTGGTGAGGGAGCCAGAGAGTACCTGGATAAAGGGACCAGTCAACTACATATTTTGGGGTTTTCAAACAGCCTTTGACAATGTTCTACACCAAAGCCTTTGAAGAAACCAAGTTGCCATGGCAGAAAGGTCTTGTTATGGACCGAGAGCTGGTGAAAGCACAGGATGCTCGTTTTTCAGCATGGGTAAGAGACAGCAGCGAGGCCCCAGAGACTGGTCCTGGGACTGGTTTCCATCCTGTGGCTGACCTCAGGCATGGAGGGGTGCAGTGAAATCCCCAGCTTTGCAGAGGATCCTCAGTTCCTTCAGGTGGGTGAGTACCTCACTCGAGGGGAGGAAATTCAGGACTTCACAAACTGAGCAAGTGGACAAATAGGTGGCAGATGAACTTCAGTATAGGAAAATGTGGGGTACCCAACCAGAAAAATGATCTGTATCAGGCCTGTGTGAAGCTGAACCTGGAACAGCTCGGGACCATTGTCAGCAGTTCTCCGAAATCATCAGCTCAGAGTGCAATGGCAGCTAAAACAGTCAGCAAACGTTGGACACTGTCAGCAGGGTGATAACAAAGCAGAGGGCATCATTCTGACCCGCTGTAACACCTTGGTGCAACCACATCTTGGGGGCTGCACGCAGTTCTGGTCTCTGCGTCTCAAGAAGGACACAGTGAAGTTAGAGAGGGTGCAGAGAAAGATAATTAAAATGTCTGAGATGCAGCAGCTGCCGTATGAGGAGAGAGTGAATAGGCTGAGGTCGTCACTTGAGATAAGAAAAGGGCAGGAAGGTGGATGAATGCAAGACAGCTATTCTACTAACCTGCAGCAGTGGAACTAGGGGCACTTCATGAAATGAGTAGATTGGTTTAGAACAGGCAACGAGTTCGGGCAAATTATCGGACAAGAGGTGCTGAAGGGAATACGTAGGGATGTATGAAATCATAGAATCATAGGGTTAGAAGGGCCCTCTGGAGATCCCCCAGTCCCACCCCCTGCCAGAGCAGGGTCACCCAGAGCAGGGGGCACAGGAACGCCTCCAGGTGGGTTTGGGATGTCTCCAGAGACGGAGACTCCACCACCTCCCTGGGCAGCCTGGGCCAGGGCTCTGCCACCCTCAAATGATTGCACATGCAGTGGGAGGACAAGGGGGATGGACCTCCGATGGCAGTTTGGGCTGCTCTCACTCAACATCTGACCTGGTAGAGCATTTCTTACCTTTTTAAGAACTGAAAGCAATGTGTCCAGGAAGCGTCAATGTTGGCAGAGAAGCGGTTAATGCTATCTGAAGGCTAAACAGCAAGTAAGAGCAAGAGGATGGAGTAGAAGAAAGTAAAGCACCAACATGAAATCTGACATTTATAAGGGGAAATGAAGAGCAAAAACACTGTATCATTATTATGGAGGAAAAAAAAAAAATAACAGCAACATTATTCACTATATTGGTAACGAGTATTTTCTCAGTGTCACCAGTCTGTCACAGTAGTTGCTACTTTTTCTTACCTGTAGGTACCAGCAAGAACTTGGTCACAATCAATCAGGATAAACTTCTCCAGAACCTGGCCTGCAAATTTCTTGCCTGCTTTGCTGTAGTATGTGTCTCCACTCAGACATCTTATGCGCATGTTCTGAAAGCAAAGGAAGCAGAGTTGGTAAGGGGACCCATAAACCGAAATATTCCCTTATGCGTCATCGATGGACTCCCTCAAGCAGGAGCTCTGCTCCCAGAGGTAGAATGTAGCAAGGTATTATTTCTTGGCTTCTACATACCAAATATTTTCTTACACTATCTGCTTCTGTAAGATGAAAACACCAGCAAATATTTACAAGTTGCATTTAGGTACAAATGCTGGTTTGAAAAAAATTCGGAGCATCCTATGAGCCTACAGATAATTTCTGAGGTATGTAAGACGACACAATCTCTTACAGAGTATTGATAATACTCAGCTAACCCCACTAGCAGGTGGCTCTGCATTTAAACTGAATTTTGACCCATAACAATTAGCCAGTTTCTTAATCAATCGAATGCGCTGTTCTGATTTTATACAGTGACAGGCTTCCTAAAACCAAAATATCGCTCAATAAAAATGATTTACAGAAAGGTATGTCTACATTTTAAGAATTGCCTTTTATCAGTATATTTAAAAATGATATTAAAGTTTTCAGCTGCTGTACTCCAGTGAAACAGACCCGATCCTCTGTTTTAAAGACTGCAAAGAACCTCTCTGATACAACTTTGACGTGTAAAACCAACTGCCCAGCACAAAATGGTAAATTTGGCTCTCAGTATCCATCAAGAGATTTTTTTGTAGTGTGAGTTCTTTTGCCCATAATAACAGTTTTTTGCACCTCAGTTGGGGAAGGCAGAAGAGGAGAACAGTCACTGGAAACTATCACTGGCCTGGTCTATGTGATACAGTGCCAAAGAAAACATCTTGAAGGTAAATAAACATCCCTAAGACCGCACCTATGCTGTCCTGCCCGGTCATCCCTGAGCTCCCCTGCCGCCGCCAGCGGCTTTGGCACACCAGGAGCTGTGACAAACCGCCACCGCACCACTGCCCACCTTTGTGGGCAGCTCATCCCTGCCTGGTGTCAGCTCTGCAAAAGAGGCAGCCCCACAGCGGCTCGGCCGCGCTGCACATGCCGCCGGGCCGTCGTGCTTCTCGGCGGAGGTGGTGCTGCCCGTGGTGGTGGGCGCCTGCTGGAGGCGGCAGCCTCCCCTCTGCCACCCAGCAGACTCCAGCCCGCCCAACCCCAGTGCTTTGTAACAGCCAGTGCAAAAGACAAGCAGGAATAGTTGTGATTTCCCTGCAGATGTTCTCTGTAGGGCGCGGACCCATGACCTGCCACACCTCCAGGAGCTGCTCCCGGGCATGGCTGCATCCCCTTCTCCCTCTCTTCCTGAGCATGCGTGGGCTCCCCAGGCTGCCTCTACACAGCCAGGGACCAGCTCGCCCAGTCTCTGGCCTCACGCGCGGTTCACGGCGCGGAAGTCATGCCTCGGGGGTGAGGAGCAGGAGGCAGTCACTCTGTGGTGGGTGACTCCGTTCCTGACAGCTCTCCTCTTCCGTCAGAGTCCCTGCGGGCAGGAGGTGGCCTTCCCGGAAACATCTGCTGGGGAGCTCACGGCAGCGGGGTGGGAAAGGCTTGACTCTCATGCCACGCTGAGGAAGTCCTCCTGCCCACCCAAGGGGCACCACTGCCTTCAGGGCATCAGAAGAGCCGCAAATCTCCTCCGGACCAGGGCCCATCTGACCCAACAGTTTTTCTCTCCCAGTGGGCAACGGCAGCTGGGGAAGAGCAGGAAGAAGGCAATCATTTATGATGCTGCCCCCTAATATTGCTGATGACTCTGTTTTCTGCTCGGGGGATTTCCTGAGCCTCTTGTGGTTTCTCTAGAGGGAACTCCCCCGGATCTCTTCTCCAGGTACTTGCCCAGTCTTCTCTTGAGTTCATGGAAACTTTAAGCAGGGACAGAGCTGAAGCTTCCCTATCTTTGCACCTCAGCTCTCACTTGTTGCCTTCTCGTGTCCCAGAACACATCCTCATCTATCCCCTGTGAGAAGGGAGAAGCTTTTTCCCCATAAGGACAGTACTGCATTGGAACAAGTTGCCCAGAGAGGCTGTGTAGTCTCCACGCTTGGAGGTCCGCAAGACTGGAGCAGTGAAGGCCCTGGGAATGTCTGCCCTCACAGGTGACGCTCCTTTGCGCAGGAGGTTGGCCTTGATGACTTCCTGAGGTCCCCGCTAACTTGCATTAATCTGTGATGCTCTAAAATGGCACCACAAGTTGCTGATGTAGAGCAAGATCTGCTGGATGGTCGGGGAGTTGTTCACATCGTCCTCTTGTCGATCAACACAGGGATTTTTTAATTCCAGTGCTGAGGTTTTAGTAATACTCATTCTCACTGGGAGGAGCTTCCTCGTCCGCCCCAGGGAAGTTAAAATCCCTTCAAGTAAGGAATATCCCATAGATTTGTCACCACAGTATTTCTTCACTCCCTTTATCATTTCCAAGGCTGGGTGTGTTTCTGAGATACGGCTCATTTTTTCCATCCCCTTCTTATTCTTGGCAATCCAGGCCCTGAGTTGTCCAAACAAGAACAAGATGAGAATCCTGTGTTGCAGAAAAGCCAGGTACCACTCTCAGTTGATTTAGACTGTAATTTTAGGTTCAGCAGATGGCCATTGGAAAAAATCCAACAGCTAAGTCCTCTGCCGTGACCACTGCCAACGCTTGAAGCACCACTGCGGGATTTGCTGATGTTCAGCAGGAGGATTGGACACCAGCGGGCTCACACAGCATTCTTAGAAGATGCTGGAGGGCCAATTGCCCCAGATTCCCCAATTATACCCCAAATTGACACCAATTATTCCAAATGGAGATTTACCATCACAACCTGTTGCAACTCAGAGCCAGGAATAAAATCCGTACACTCATCCCACTTAGCTGTGGATATCAAGCACGTATGTTAATGTGCTGCTTGAGATGCATCCGCTCAAGGGGACTTCACATTGAGGCCTGCTGATGAGTCACTGAATGGGGGAGGCAAGTGTTAATTAGCTATTAAGACACAAGACATGACATCAGGTCTAACAAAGAGACATAGGCATCTCCATGGATGTAAACTCATTCTAATTCTAATTAAAAACAACGGCCAGGTTCTTGGATAAGAAGCAAGTAAAATACGCTTTGGAGAGACAGAATTTATCTGGGTCCACCAGATGACCTCAGCCATGCAGTTGTTTATGAGAGCAAACCTGCTCCAGCACGAAGCAGTTTTCCCTGATAGTTGCCACCTCAAGAAGCGTGATGAAATGGGTCTGGCTTGTGAGAAGCAAGAAAGGACAGAGCATCACCAACATGGAGGGAAAAAGGAAGCCCCTCTCTGTGTAGACAGGTTTAAAATGAGGGGAAATTAAGACATTTGTAACTGCATCTATTTTGAATACTGTAAAACATTATTTTTGCATTTTCCCTAGCCTGTTTTTAGTTAACAATGGCTTTGAGGTGACTGGATAATGTCCAAGCATTCCCCACCAAGATGAAGCAAAAACCTATGAAATTAGTGGCTGGAAGAGAATCAGTCCTCCAGGGAATCCCGTGCAGCCAGTGAAGGGGCACAGCCAGGACTGCTGGCCTTCCAGGACTAAAAAAAGACAACAAAACCACCAACTTCCATCGGTGGGTGGTAGCCAGAAAGGCTATATGGGGAGCAGCAAGATACTGGGGTGTATTTCTGAGTCTGCCGGTTCCCAAGAGAGCTTGTCACCCCCACACATTAATTTCTATTGTTTGCCTGCTCTGGGCACCAGCCACCACTGCTGATGGGCACCCCACTGAGCGGGGAATCAGGCTCTTCCGCATGAACCCGCAACTGAACGGCAAAGCTGAAAAGCAGATCTTAACATGAGATTTTTAACGTGTGGTTTTACGCTGAGGCAGTGCAGCAGGGCAGGGGGAAATGGCAGGTTTTGCATCAGGACACTCGGAGGGACTCACTGCTTCCCTTTCCCACCCAGCTATTGCATGACACCAGCTCTAGCCGGACTCCAAACTGGGCTCAGGGATCTGAACCATGTGCAACTTCAGTCTTGCAATTCCGTGTCCTAGAGCCCACTTAGAGCAGGGAGTGAGAGGGGACAAGGAAAGGAGATGATAAAGGTCCACATGAACTTAAATTTTCTGGTCAGCCTCTGTCTGTCTGTCTGCCCCAGCCCAGCACAGCGTTCCGTAATGCGCTGCATCTTATCGGCCTCGACTGCACACTGCTTGTGTGTAAAACTGAAAAGGACCACAAAACACCAAGATACAGGACTAGAAGGCTCCTCCGCTCCTTCCCCTGTGCTTCCAGACAGGTCTCAATTTCCTAGACCAAATAGCCATGGTCTCTTAGCCTGGGACAGTGGGAGAAGGTCCCAGAGACCAGGTGGAGGAAGCAGAACAAAGGGTACATGGCTTTTATCAATTCCAAGAGCTGTTTGCCATATCCAGTGTGGGACTGAAAACTTACCGGGAAGTCGTCCTGAGTAAGAGCCATTTTATTGCACATTTCCACAAAATGCTTCAAGTACTCTTCATCCAGGATGAGGTAAACAGGGACATGCCGTCTGCTTGAGGCCTCCAGCAGGTCACACAGAATTTCCATGTCTGTAAACAGATCCATCACAATTGCTATCACCTAGGAAGGAGAAAAGGAAGGAGGGGGGGGCGGGAAACAAGAGACTGTTGAAATCTCATGCCCAAGTGAATTGCACTTTAAACTGTGAATTGAGTATTCAGACCTCCTGAGCTAGTGAGTGTTTGTGCCCACATGAGTGGATATTGGCTCTGGACCTTTGTGTTTAACAGTCCTTACCCCACCACGGCAGAAAAAATCAGTTTTAACAACCATGAAGACATTCCCCATCCAGCTCCCTCCTATCTCATCTGTGATTCTCAGGAAGAAATAGCTGGAAGGGTAACGTACGTGCACAGACCCTGAATATCACGGATGCAACAACGATGTGTTGCCTTCGGCAAACATGCCAGAAATACAGCATATAAACAGAAGAGCCGAGACTGCCCCAAATCATTATTCAATTGGTATGAGTGACTCCATAGATGACTAGCATATTAATATAAAGTGTCGTATTTTTCAGGAAGGACACACTGCCAGGTAAGGGAGAAGGTATCTTGATCAGGTATGTACATGTCCTTGTTCCAAGATTACATCCTAGGGGCAGCCAGACAAAATCGTAGAGTAACATGTGTGGGAAGGATCCCTTCCCTCTCCCTGCTGGCAGCACTCCTGTTAACGCAGCCAGGATTCAAGTGATAGTTATGAAACCTAACAGTAGGGAGAAGGAACAACGCTAACGTTATTTAAAAGAAAGAATTCAATAAAATCTATCTCGGAAAAATGAAGACTTGCAAGATAAGGTCTCCAATGGAGAGGGTTTAAAAAGGAAAATCATTTTAAAGAGAACTGCCAGTTCTTTAGAAACGAGACTGAAGAAGGCCGTGGCAACCCATCCCACCGTGGAGGCAGGATGGGAGGCAGTAGAACATCTTGGCTAAATAAAATCTCCTGAAACTGGAAGGAAAATACAGAAAATAGAAGGTAGGTGATGACAAGTACCTACTACAAGTGAGTTGACCCAGAACTAGAAAATTCGAAGTACAGTATGACCTGCAACCAGAACAATGGATCAAGGGAAATCAACCATAAAGAAAGATGTGACTGGAGAAGCTGTTCCGCTGTTCCTCACAGAGTGAGCCTGCCAGCAGACAACATCAGGGAAGGGACTGCTGGGATCATCTGCGGGCTGTCACCATTAGTGACAGGCATGAGGGGGACATCCCGCAGAAGGAAGGAGCAGGCAGGAGAGGACTTGCTGAGCTGGATGATTCGTCAGGCCGGGTGCCCTTCACTTGAGGGTGCTGGCAGAGCAATCTGTTAATTTAGACCTTGAACCATTAACACTTAACACTGAGAACTCACGGAAGATGGCAACACGCTGGGGGACTGAAAAAGTTAAAGTAGCGAAGGATTTACTGGCAGGCCAGCTTCATTTCAAAAGCTGAAAAAATAACGGAACTACTGATCAAGTGCTTCAGTCCCAGTCTTTACCGTATCTTAGCAGTAATTAAGGCAACTGGTGCTTGTAAATTGTGTGCACAACTCTGATTTTGTGAGTTTCTGCATCTGTAGAGGATGCCCAAATAAAGATGGCCCAAAACGCACTGGGTTTTGGAGTGAAGCTCCAATGGCATACTTTACCCCGTTACTCAGTGTTCATGCCCTGCACTACACCTTGCACACAAAATGAGCGAGGTTTGTTCTGCTCCTCAGTGTGCACCCCATGAGGAGGGAGGTATCCTGTTTTTAAACACCTCCTCCGCCTCTGTTAGAGCACGGCCATGAATGCAGTCCTCCATAGTCCAAATCACCCTACGGAGCGGACCACGAGGGTGAGCTTTCCTCTGCCACTTCTGCTCAGCCGCTCCCTTTCAAACAGAGTTCAATGCAGAGGACGGCAGCGAGGTTGACTTCTAAATGTGCAGAGGCTCAAGCTTTAAATAGGAGCCGGCTGAATCACGTTTGCGGGTCTGACCTGGAATAGCTTCCGAAAAGAGTAGAGGAGCTCCAAGTATCCCTGTCCTTGGACGTGGGGACAGGCTCACGTTTCTGCTCCAGGTGGGCATGCTGGCCCCAGGTCACCCGCTGCCCAGTAGCTCTTCTGCTGTTTTCCTTACTAAACTGCCTCTTTCCAGGCTCGTGTCCATGGTCTAGGCACTGAGTGGAGGCAGCTGCCGTGGGCAGAGCAGGGCCCCGTTGGCTTCCCCATGTTCTCCTGCACAACCTTTCGCTTGGCGAGCTGGCTCCTCGCAGCCCCGCTCTGCCGGCACACACCATGGAGACCTTCTGCACCAGAGCCATGGCAGAGCTGGGCGGCAATCTCACATGGTTGCTTCCTGCTCCCTTGGATTAAAGGGATTTATCCCTTTTGCAGGTGGACAGGATTTCTTGGCGCTATATGGTTTGTCCCCAAAGACCACCTCTGTGATGATGCCTTACACACTGTCATTGGTCCTCAAGAACTTGCAGAGGACCCCTGGCCCAGGCCACCACTGCAGGGTTTGGGGAAGAACCTTCCTGGAGGCTGGTTTGATCCCAGACATCCACATGGGACAGAAAGCAGCTGTCATGGAGAGATAAAAGTCATTCCTACTGTCCAGGCGAAAACCACATCTCCACCCTCTCACCCTGGCCCTGGGAGATACAGGCTTCAAACTCTGACTCCACAGGGCACCTCTTTTGTAACCTTCATCAGTGGTGACTTCCCAGAAGCCGTATGAGGCTCTGGCAAACTCTTCTCCCCTCCTGAAACACTCCCATCTGGCACGGACAGCAGCATCAGTCCTGGAAGCAGCAAGAAGCACCTTTACCTTCCCAAGTTCATGCTGCTGCTGGGCTATCAGCATTAGGTACTGCTGAGACCCACACAAAAAAGCAAGACTCCACCATGTCTCTCCACATTGGCCTGCAGCCAAAGATCAAAGACCATTCAGCCAAATGACTTTGATGGGTCACCCGTTCTCTAATGATGAAGCACCAAGAAAAAAACCTATAGTCTGAACCTTGTGCGGGGCCTCAGGCAAGTTCCTCTCAGCCACATTTGCCTCAGAATATCCCAGCTCATCTCAAGCTTAGGTCGGGGGCAGGCTTGGCCCCGGAGACAATCTGAACTTGGCTTGGGAAGCCAATATGATGGTGTCAAGAGAGACTGATGCTCCTTTGTCCCCAGACCCCATATGCTCAGAGGCACTGCTTGTGCCTGTGTGCACAGGAGACCCACACCACCTCCTTTTTCTCTACCGCTCACAGGCTTTGGCAGAGTTCGGGGCTGTTGCCTGCCCCAAAATAGCACTGCCGGTCTGCAGTGCTGGCTGTGAGAGGGACGCGGCAGAGCAGGCAGCAGCACGGCTGCATGTGGCAGGACATGGCACAGAGTCACCCGTGGCACCCAGTGCCCTGGGCTGGATGCGGCCGGCTGCCAGGCAGAGCTGCATCTCCTGGCAGGGCTCCGGCGTCAGCGCAGGAGCAAGCGCTCCAGGCGGTGGGACACCAGCTTGTGCAAGCTGGGTGGAGCCTTGCGTGATAGTCAAACTCATGTTTTCCAAAGCAGGTTTTCGCTTGGCATCAGGAGGTGGAACAGGCTATACCTCTACTCACGGCCTCCTCGCATGCGATCCCTTCACGGGAGGGATTTGGGCAGAGTTGCTCCCGGTGGGCACAGGCAGACACACAGTGTCGGGCAAGAAGGCCGGCAGCCCCGTGTGCACCGCGGTGTGCAGTGAGGGGAGAGGGGAGGCTGTGCCCTGCCGCAGCCTCACATGGTGGAGACGCAGGCACCCATGGTGGGGCTGCTCATTCCAAGTTATGGGTGCGACAGGACAACGGTGAGAGCCACGCAGATCACCGTATCCCCTTGGTAAACAAGGCAGGCAGCTCTTACAATAACATCAGCCGCGCCCCAAAGCCAAGGAGTTTTGGGGAAAGTCTTTCTTGTAAGTCTTCCTTCCCTGTAAGTCTTTCCCTTGAAGCCTCCTAAGAACGTACTGTCACTAAAGCGAGGTTTAAAGCCTCAGATTATTTCCAACAGCTCCATAAAGCAGTGGAAGTTGGGTACCTAAGTACCATCTCCAATTCAGGTTCCTGACAACTCGTGTCTCACATGTAAAAGCCTTGGGCATTTGAGTCAATCTGGCCTTACAAACCTAAGCAACGTATGCCCAGTGCCTCCATCCCCTCAGCTCCAGTGGTGGGAGCCACAAGGCTGGGGCTGGCTCTGAGCATCCCTGTTCCTCACCGTGCTGATCTCGGCCTCCAAGCCCACAGGCTCCAGAAAATTCACCCCTAGCCATTGTAGGGTTAAATCATGCCATTTCTAAATCCACTTCTGGAAACTCACAATTCAGCAATTACTGCAGTCGTCCCTTTGGGAATTACAGAACTTACCAGCACCCCACTGGGGTTGCCATCTGTCTGGTTTCTAACCAGCACAGCTGGTTGTACTGGTATTTGCCAATAGCAGTGTGGTTTTGGTCATTACTGTAATGTTGCCATTTGAAGTGACACATTGCTTCTCTGGGGGACCACAAGCGACCCTTCTGCCATCACACGTCAATGCAGAGGTGCAGCCTGTGCCAGGGCTGTACGAGAGGGGCGAAAGAAGCAGCATGGACAGTTCAAAATAGATTGGAGCTCATCCAACAGAAGTGAAATTGTAATGGCATTATCAAATGAAGGCTAAGGTGTGGCTGTGCTGCATCTCCTTATGTCTGCAAAGAGAAAAGCTCAAATCTGAACACACATCTTCAAAGACGGCTGGTTAAATACAGCAAAGCAGAAAGACAAACCGCACCAGCAAAAGGTACCAATGAAACAAATGCCCTTTTTGCTGATTTGTCAGTACAAATACGCTCTTGCAAAATATGTCAGCTGATGTTGTTCTGTATGACTGTACAGGAGAGAACAGCAAACAGCATTTTGAGACACGCGCCTTCCTGTCTACAGGAGCCAGGAGAAGCGTTCAGGGATCTCAACACCTTTCCCACATCCCACCAGGGCTCCATCCCCCTTCTCTGTTAGCTGTAACCACGCAGGAGGAGAAACGCTCTGAAGGAGAGATGTATGACAAGAGCTTAAAGCCTAATGGGGAAATACTTCAAATGCAGAAACAGCTGAAAAGCTAAAAAGAAAGTGGTTCTTCACACAGTTGCTACTGGCACTTCAAGCAAAAGATGTTTTTACCTCTGGTTGCTCTTTAGTCATTAAAAGACATACAGGTAACATCCTTTTGGATGGTTTGATGAGAAAAATGACTCAGTAACTACTTAAAGATGTGTAACTGCAGTTGTGAATGAGCTCGAACTGCTGCCAATGATAATCATGGGAAGCACTGGCCAGAGCTGCTAACCTAGAAGCCAGTAAAACACTAATAATAAACCAATAAGATGGTTGAAAACTCATTCTCACCTTTCATGCAACAGTCAAAAACACTGTGTGAAAATCCCCAGCTTGAACATAAAGGCCTGAAGATTGTAGGGTAGATTTAGACTGGATATTAGGAAGAAATTCTTCACTCTGAGGGTGGTGAGCCCCTGGCCCAGGTTGCCCAGAGAAGCTGTGGCTGCCCCATCCCTGGAGGGGTTCAAGGCCAGGTTGGATGGGGCTTGGAGCAGCCTGGGCTGGGGGGAGGTGTCCCTGCCCAGGGCAGGGGGGTTGGAGCTAGATGATCTTTAAGGTCCCTTCCAACCCAAACCTTTCTGGGATTCTATTCTATGATTTTATTGCCAGTGCTTTTTCAAGCCAACCAAAAAAAGTAGAAAGCTCAAAATGTACTTGCAGACCAAATAAAGCACCTACTGCCTGGGCAGCCTCCCTGCAGCAATAGAGAAATTCCTGTGAACTGAGAAAGCAGATGTTTTTTGTGTGGTTTAAAGGATTATAATATCGTCAGAGATCATGCTAAGTGACAAGGGGACATTTCTCGGTAGTCATTTACCCTGTGCATTCTGCCATGACTACGCCTTAATCCCCATTGCTGAAAAGTAATATGGATTACTCCCAGTAAGTGTCACAGAACTTTCCAGATCATTTAAGATATCATAAATCAGTTGTCTGCAAGGACAAACAAAGCTTTTTGTCACTTACTTCCTGGACAAAACTTCCCGTATTTACCTACAAAGGTGCAAGAGACGTTCAGGCATTAAGCAGTGGCTACTTCCAACTGAGCAGGAACTTACGTGGCAAAACACTTTTCTTTTGGACAGAAGAAATAAAGATCCCCATTTACTTCCTATCATGCCCAAATTTCAAGGATACAGGGTTCTGCGGTGATGCTGCACAGCAGTCTGAGCTGCTGCACGGCCCCGCTCTCATCTGCTGGGGACAACATAACTTTGCTCAGCTCTGCAGATGGTGGTAGAAGAAAACACTGCAGCTGAGACTGCCTGGAACAGACACAGCAGAATTCCAGGCTTAATTCTTTACCTCCCACCTTCTGCACTAGGCAGTAACGAATTTAAGGAGCGACGGTAGAGTTAAATAAGAAACTATGGACTGATAAGAGAAATTGCCTAGAAGCTGACTAGTTAAAAGTGAACTTTGCACTAAAAGTTTACTCAGTATCTCCACGCTATTTAAATGAAAAGCTACAAAAGAAAATTAACAGGGAACAGATGAAAAGAATCATAAAGAGGACAAAGACAATAAAAGCTGAAAATGTGTTTGAGATAAAGTTGTCCGAGCTGCTACTTTAGTATACAGTATAGTGGCAAAGTGAAAAAAACCAAGGAGGAGCATAATTTAGTGAGTAAATTCAGGCGAGGATTGCGCTTGGTAGGCAAGTATTGTAGTCATCCAGGTTTTATTACAGCCAAGGGTTGGCAATCTCTACCCAGCAGAAACCGCGCGACGGGGCAAAACGGGCTGATCTTACTCATCCCCAGAGAGGCAGAGACACCAAGTCTAGAAGATACGATGGTGCATTCTAACCTACTGCAAACCACAGGCGGGGAGTTTCAGTCCCGCAAGTTTACTCAGGTCTTGTGTTCTCCCAACTCTCCACCAGTGGTATCCTCTTCTCCTGCTCAACATGATGTCCAGGGGTCGAGAAAAACCCTGGCCATGCGAACTCCCTGGCAGAGGGCAGACGGGCTGGCGGGGGCACGCTTGCCGGCTAGGGACAGCTAAGCCTTAACGCTGCCACTCACTCGCTCCAGGCTTCGGCACCCACAAATAGAGACGCAGAGAGCCTTGCAGGGCTCTGCCGGCGTGACATTTTCCCAGGCAGAAAGAAATTACAGGAAAGGAAAGGAGAAGGAACAGTTACAAGTCTGCTGGAGAAAAAGCAGTCACATCGTGACATCTAGAGAGCAGCGACAGCTTGGAGCTGGGGGACCAGCCACCAGCACTCAGGTGCTGCAGCACAAGACCCCACTCCAGGGACGCAGCTCTGTACTTACCGTCCGTGCCCGGCTGATCAGAGACCGGAGCAAATCCTTAATGCTGTTAGCTTTGTTTCTTTGGAAAATCACCGTGGCTTGAGTCTGGCCAGACACCGTGAGGAACGGTGTCCCTGGCCACCCCAGCTCCAGCTCTGGAGGGTGCACGTCAGACATGAGCGGAAAGTAGGTGCCGGATGTTAGTTCAGAGTTGAGGGATGACCTGTCTCCAGTGTCCACATCGCCAGGGTCACCCTCTTTGTCTCTTATTGCGCTGGGATCTGGAACGCTTTGGTTTCTCTGATGGCTCATATATTCCATGTCCAGGGTGGAAAGGAAAGGCAGCTCCCGTTCCTCAGCGATGGCACTCAGGTAGCCGCGTTCCCCTTGCTCGAGAAAGGCGTCTGTGGCAAGCCGGGCTGTTTCACTGTGCTGGAGCACCAGTGGGGTGGTCTCCCTCCACCACGGCTTCTTCAGTTGCTCGAGGCGGCTCTTCAGTGGCCCAGACACCCCTTGCTGGCCCCCATAGCCGCGGTGGAACTGGGATCTCCCCTCTGCTGCTAAGTAGTTGAACATGACTGGAGCTGTTGATGCCAAGACGTGCTTCTCCAGCTGGATTAGTCCTCTGTCCGACTCCAGGTCTTTTCTGGTCCTCTTGACTCCTGAGCTCCTCCCAACAGATTCCTTCAGGACTCAGCATGAGCTCCACTCTTCCGCTTGGGAGTTAATCACCAGGTACAGCCTCCCACGCCGGGGGAGGAGCTGGCTTTCCCTCACTTGGCTTCCTCAGAAACACACCTGAGAGCTGGTGCTCAGAGTATCCCTTTTGCAAGGGGAGGAAGATCAGCTCTTCAAGCTGCTCCTGCCCTTTCCCTGTAACTGATTCAGGTACTACCCTCCCCTTCCCTCCCGAGAGGTCCCCACCCTTGTCCGAGCAGGCTCTAACCTGTTTTGTCCCTCGTTGTGCTCACAATGGAAATGCAGATGCTGAAACTTGTTCCTGCTTGAAATTTGCTCCAAATCAAACATGCTTCTCAGTGGCAGTTATAATGGAATACAAATATCCCAAGTGGATAATCAGATCCGGGCAAGAAACTTACTTATCCCTGAACCACAGCTAATGCTCCTCCTTCGCGTTTCTTGGGAGCCTGGGCTCTGATAGACTGGCACCTGGCAAAAAAGCCAAAACACCATCTTTTTTGATATCACAGGGTCACAGTGTTTGTATGAAGCACAGCAGGAATCCTAGCACAGCTCAGATACCACAGGGTACAGGAGCCAGAGCTCATGTGGTCTTTTGGCATCTCCCTGGAAATCCTTCACAGGAGGGACATTCAAACTTAGGAGTCTGGTGCTGTGGGAGTGACAATAGTGTCCACGTGCTGTGTATTCTGGGATTAGCTAATTCCAGCTTCCCAAAAGCGTCATGGAGGCATTTCTGGAGAAATAATACAGGCAGATGTTAATACGTGATTTAAAGCACCGAGTTGGGAAGGCGCTGCCCGGAGCGCAGCGCAGTGCCTGGCAAACTGTGCAGAGGAGGCACACGGGAGCCCCAGCCTGCGCTGCGGACCCCCCCCACCTTCAGCTCACTCACCTCCACTGGGGCGAACTGGGGAGTGAAGAACTGGCTGGATACTTAATGTAATCAGCTAGCCTTGTATCTGCAAGTTACAAAACCTCTGTAGATTAAACCCATCCAGGCTAAATTAAGCAATCTAAAAGCTAAATCTCTAAATCTAAATCTAAAGCTAAACGTCTGCTCTCTAATAAGCACCAAGTCAACGAAGAGAGACAGCCCTGCCTAAGTGTGAACCAGCACATTCAGGCACTCACTTCTAAGTCATCTGGGATGAATCATGTCCCCAGGGGACTATCCCTCTCCATGGACTACAGCTGGAGTGGGAGGATGAGTTTAGATTAGCTGTCTGGTCTTCAGATCCCTGAAGTCAGAATGAACTCTTACTGCAACTGTGCAAACTGCAAGAACAGAAGCAAAGGTACGTTCAATCAGGAAATCTGAGTTGCCAGCCAGGGCTGCGGTGCAAGTGCAGAGTGAGCGGCTGTGGACAGAAGACATGGGACAAAAGTACAATAAAGCTGCTGGCATAGAAGTGTTACAGGTGTAAATCAGTGTTACAGCAGTTTGAAGAATAACTTTAACTTAAAATGCGAGATGAACAGCCAAACACAATGTAAGGAAATTCGGGGAAAAAACAAAGTGAAGGGGCTATAACATGATGGGCCTTTTTCTGGATCTGCTTTGCCGGGGTGATAACGTCACCTTGGTGATAACATAAAAGAAGGGTAACATCACCCTACTTTTCGCCTTGCTAAAGAGCGGAAAAAAGTCATCAAATGCATGTTTTCTGTCAGATAAACAACTGATTCTGTAAAGCAAAGGGATCTCCACTGACTCCAGCTGGTGTTTGGTAATGATCTACTCTCCCTCCAGTAATTTCTCATGGACCTCAGCCCATGAAAGCACAAAGGATGTAAACATCTCCAGCCGAGCTCGTCAGGCTGGGCTTCTTCACTGGTGGTGGGGAGAGGCAGATTTCTGGAGAGCCCTGCAGCAGGCGTCTGCAACAGCTCAGGCGAAAGGGGCCGTGGAAGGGCTTATCTCCCTCCACAGAGCAGGAGGAGAGCTTGGGCTGCCCAAGCCAGCAGCAGAGGTTTACCGTGCAGACATCTAAAATTAGATGAGAGGTGTCCTGTCCCCGCTGTCTGGCAAAGAGGCTGTAATTGGCACTCCACAGACTGATTGCCAGCACAGGATGTGGGAATCACTTCAGCCGGTTTTTACCAGCTAAAAGGATCTTATCTGGAAATGTTGTCTACACACCTTCGGCAATCAACAGAGAAAGACGAGGGGAAGATTCCCTCTGGCTAAGCACACACCCCAAGTCCCACTTCCAGGTCAGTGTCCCTAGGCGGCTATAGTCTGGCTGATACCCCAGCTCAGTCAGGATCCAAGCATTAGGCAACACTGCGTTCTTGTGTCCCACGACAGACGTTCTGGGAGCTCACCAAACACCAACACCTTGCCTGAGCTTTCCACAAAACCTACCTGCTGCTTCTTCTTCAAGCACAAATGGCAGGGAGCCTGCCAACCTGTTTCACGACAGTACAGTTCTTGGAGAGCACTCACCCGGGAAGGCGAGAAGCCAGCTTTGCTTTTCCCCCCTCTCTTTATTTCAGATTGAAACCCACATCTATCTTCCACCACAAAACATTTTCCTGCTCAAACACGCTTATCTGTAGGCATTTCTCGAAGGCATAGCAATGTTCCACTGTGCAGAACTGGCTGGCTAGATGTAAGCAGCAAGCGCAGCTAGATGAGAAAAGTCCAAATTTTAGTTACTGCGCTGAGATCTGTGTCATTGTTGAACTCGCAGAGCAGTGACGCGCCAAGGTTATATCTGAGGTTCCTGACCACGGCCTTACAGAACCATTCCTCTAAACACAGCAGCAGCACACAGATTCCTTGTTTCATTTTTTCCATTCGTATGTTAAGAGCCCTACAAATCAGGGGAGAGGCAGCTTTGCGCCCAGCGGAAGGAGGGCACAGGACACCCCTTGCCAGCTGTCGGCCAAAGGATTCCAACCCCTCCTGATGGCTGGGACGGGAGACAACCCTACCTCCTCCGCTGGCTCCCTGCTCAGTGCTGTGCCCAGCGTGGAGTTCTTTCCAGTTGCCGCTCTGAGGTGCCCCCCATCCATGTGCCACAATAGGGAAGCCAACATGGGGTGGCTCTGGTGGCCCTCCGAGGTCCAGCCCTGAGCTGCTCGGGGTGCCGGTTCACAGCTGTCACGAGAAGGACCACAGTGTGCGTCTTCCCTAGGCTGCTCCCCTGGACCGAACATGTGAAAAAGCACTTTCAGACAACTTCTTCCTTCTCTCCTTCCAAAGGAAATACACAGAAATACAACTGGGCATTGTCACACCTCTGGCTCTAGTTACCAGCAGGAAGAGGGTATGAAGGGAAGGATGTGGGGCAATGAGCAAATCCTCCTAAGATGCCTGGCTTCGACAGGATGTGGAGCAGCCCAGGAGGCTGGCAGGTGGGATGAGGAATGAACAAGCCCAGCTCCGTGACATCATCACTAATGAAGGCTCTTACCTCCTGGCAGAGCTGCAGTAGGACGCCAACACCAACAGGATCCAGCCTCAGCAACAGGTTGCAGCATCTTCCTACATAAACATACGTACCTGCACAAGACAGTAAGAACAGGGCAGTGGATATTTCTGGTTCCTGCACGGAAGTGCAGGAAATTGTTTACACCAGTCTGGCCCAGGCCCCACAAGCAGATCTATTGCCACTTGACCTAAACTCCCCGCCAGCTCCCAGCATATCACATACGCAGCAGCCACTGAAATGCAACAGCAAAAGGTGGAATCACGCTCCTGCTCTGCATTCCCAGTGAAAGGATGAGGCCCACACATCTCCTGTGTCCCACAAATGAGCAGAGCAAGCTGTTAAGCAGGTTGAATGACTGCAAGCAGAACAAGTACTCCCTCAACATGTTCAGCAACTTCAGGAAGAACACACGTACAACGCGCAGGACAGCCCTAAACACCTGGAGAAGGGGCAGCGTTAAAAGTCTGGGAAGGATCATGAGACTGTTAATACGCAACTGCCCCATCACAGCGCAGGAGGCCAGGCAGCCCACGGCACCCGTGGGCAATACCCCCTTTGCAGGCAGAGAGGTGGGTCCCTCACAAGCACAGCACAATTGTCCACGCAGCAGAGCCTACCTCTAGCGCACCCTGAGCCCCAGGGACTTTCTGATGTCCTTCACAACTTTCCCAGGCTCCTGCGTAAGCTTCTGCCCTCTCCTTGACTTCTCAGAGCTTCAGGAACAGACAGTGCTGAGGGGTAGCCTGTGCCGACACAACATGCCCAAAAGATGAGGATATTTGTCCCTAAGGCATGCCGCCGAGTGGCAGGAGTACCATCACCCAGACTGCTGGAAGAGGTGTTAATCTCGCCACAGGACACCAATGGCCCCGTCAAGCCCGATGCAGCGCTGCTCAGCAAGAAGAACGGGGCACAGGTTTAACGCAGTCTCATAAAGAGCAAACCAGTCTGGAGTACAGTTTGTTATACAAGAAGGCAGCAGAGATCAGAGAAAGCGAGGCAAATGTGAAGAGGCAGATGGGGAGGGCAGGAGCCTCTACAGGGGGGTGTCTACTCAGAAATTAGCTGCCACCGGCATCATCCAAACCCCCCATGTACTCGGCCAAGACCACAACCAAACACCCGCACTGGGGCCTGAGAAGCTGGAGAACATCACGACAGGTGACCGCTGTGTTCCTGGCACAACTCGAGCAGCAGAAGAGTTAGACCCTCAGTAATTTCTAGGTATTAACGTAAACATTTGTGAACTGCCAATTCACATCTTCCTGCAAGAAAGTACACAGAGTCCAGTTTCGGAGCTGAAGACGGGCAATGAATAGTTCGGCATACCTGGAGAGGGGATCAGCAAACTCCTCCAAATGCTCAAGCGGTACTTCAGTACATCTCCGGGATGCAGACAACCCTTGCTACATGCTGAGCATTAAACTGGTCCCGCAGAAATGCTGTACGGAGACCGCGCCAAGTCTGTGTTGATTTGAATTGCTGAAGGAAGGCCTCCTCTGCAGGGTTCTGGAAGCAGGAGAGTGTGGAAAAATATGACAGTGTGTCTTTGCTCTTGTTCACCTCTCCAGTTTCTGCTTACCTTATTTGCCAAGCCAAAGGCAGAGCGAGACAGGTCCGTGGGTACATCCAATGCTATGTCAGGAGCAGCAGTTCCGACTCGAGGGCTTGGTGAGGCAGAAGCACGACTACAAACCCCACTTTGCGGAGGGTGAGGAGTCGGAAGTCTGGGAATTGGTAACTGCACTTTAACAGGGCTTAGGCAGCTGGACAGCACAAGAAATAGGGAAATCATCAAGGACCCCGTGCTCTTAGCACTTCAGCTGTTTAGAAATGCAGGAGAAAACCGTTAAGAGATAAATACCAAAAGGCGGTGTGAACACAGAAGCTGAGATGACACAGAAAAACACGTGACCACCTAAAATACAGAGCAGGCATCGAAGGGTATCAGAGGAATCCCCACACACTCCACAACGTCTCAGAATATCTATTTGAAGCAAGGGATTTCACAAGTTTGACCCTGTGGGTGCCTACCCTCCCACTGGTGTGAAAGAGCGGAGAAGGAAGGGAAGACACTGAGCGTTGTCCCTTCTCTGCTGCTCACAGAAACAAGAAAGCCAAGATTGAGCTGAAATAACAAGAGCTTCCTACAGGCTCATGTCTCTTGTTTTTAAGACACCCGGGAAAGTTGAGGAAACAAGTCCTTTGAAATAACAAGTGATGCCCAAATTCCATATATGAGATAGGAGGTCAGGTTGGATGATAAAGTGCTCAACACAGCTCCTTCCAGAGGAAACACGCATCCATATATTCACTTAAAATACACTAAGTGTCCTCAAGCCAATGCTCTGAGACCCCTTTCAAAAAACCCAACAGCATAAACGAAAATCTGTCCATAAGCAAAATAACTTCAATCATTCCTTCTGCAAAATCCTCGAAAATGGGAAAAGATGGGCTTTTCAATGTTTGGTTAAACCCCCTGCGTTCTGCTGCACGGGACGCAGTACTGTACACAGGCAGCATTTTTACCTGCTCATCACGGCTGCTGTTAACGCTTGCAAGGTGCAGATTTTGCTACTGGAAACGCATTTTCTCTCAAGGACTCTAAATTCTGGTTGTAAAGATGTCTTATACCTGAGATATCGGCAAGGCCCATTTCTAGCCCATTCATGGCCCATTTCATGCCAATGCATACAACCCTCAAGAGTAAGAGAGAGGAGTCATATTCTACATCCAAAGCCTGTCTCCAGGTAACTCATGGCTGGGAAGCAAAGTCTTCCCTTGTCCTATGTAGCCTCCAGCGTATTTTTCCTCTCCAACAGGTTACCCTTTTAATTCATAGACAGCTTCTGCCTTATTCTCTTAACAGGCCCTGCACACTCCTGGCCAAAACACACCCCGAGTGCTGGCTCAGCTCTGCAACAGCGGGGTGGGTGAAGGCGTTTTGTGGAACAAGCAGAGCGCCATGATTATAGGTCTTTATTCTCCTATTAATAAAAAGCGCAAAAGCAGATGCCAATGACCACAATCTGGCACCGGGATTTCTGGAGCCTCCTGCCCATAAATACAGGAAAGGGTTCAATGTTGACCACACAGCTGTCCCACAGTGGGAACACAAAAGGCATCACCATCTCCAGCCTCATGGTCCACAGATCCCGGTACCTCGCTGGCTTCACGGCACCAGCACCACCGACACCACACGAGCTCTGGCCTGTGCGCGGCGCCAGGCTGGATGGTGGTGTTCTCCCAGTCCCGTGTTCCCATGGCATGGATAACATGAGCCCAGGTTTAAATTACATAGCAGGAAAGGGGTTAAAGTTTAAATGACTGTTTTGTATATGAATTAATGTATGTAGCTTTGAGCCAAAATATCTACCATTAATTTTTCCACCTATTTCAGGAGCAGTAAGATACACAAAGTAAAGTTTATTTTGGTACTTGGTATACTTCACTCTCATTAAAAATAAATTAATCAGCAAATTCCTACACAGCTCAGTCTTCTTTTATGTAAATACAACCCAGCTGTAATGAATTACAAGGTGTTATTATCTCACACACACTGTATAATACTTCACACATAAGAGGTTTCTCTGCTTAGCTCAGCTTTCAACAAAAGCATCTTAAATAAACTGCAAGCAAGTTGTTTGGTCTGTAATGTTTTCACAGAGAAGGGATACACCTCACACATAGAGGGTTTCTTTACGTGACTCATTTTATAACAAGTTAAACTGAGGAAGTTCGCCTTGGAAAAAAAATAACAAAATGCCTTTTTTATACACAGAAGGCTCCCTAAGAGAAGATTAAAAAAAAAAAAAGCAAGCCAGTGTTTGGGAGCCTATATCCTGCATCTCACTGCTCTTTACACAGAGAAGGGATGTCAAATGTTCCCCAAAACACACAATACGAAGAAAGCAGCTTCAGAGGAAGAACAGTCATAGCCAGGCACACTCACACTTTCACCAGATTAAGGAGTCACAAATTAAGGATTAATTTCACAAACTAAGGATTACCACCTCTGACTTTTGTTTAACGGTTTTATTAGGAATAAATCCTGATATTATAGGGCTTATTCTTACCAAAAGTGCACATGGCACAGAAAACACATACACATCAATTTTACCCAGACTGACATTTATTATGGAGTAGGATTTTAGACAAGAGAGAAATGAAAACTGTTTTTGTCACTGACCTGGAAACAGCCCGGTGAACCATCCCCCTACGCAGTGCACCTCAGCCTCTGCTGACCTCATCAGTGGAGCTCTTGATCCTGTAATTACCACATTGGCGTAATCTGCCTGCACAGCCATATAAAGTTTTCACTGGCGTTGACAGGTCTTGTTAAAAGGCCCTGGAACACTGCTTTGGGGGACGGAGGACAGCACAGTCCCGTCCCACTAAGAGCCGTGGGCAGAACTAGGGATGTTCTTTTCATAAAGAAATTCTTAGACCACAACTCTAAAAGGAACATGGAAGTATCAGCAAGGCAGACTGAAATACTGAGTACTCTGAGGCAGCTTTTAGTGACAGCCCAGCCACATTTTGGACTTTATTCTCATTAAAATGGCAAGAGTGATAGGGCATTACTAGGGACTGTGCATTATTCTTTGCATCCTCCTATCCCTGTGCAACAGAGCAGAGAGTTCCTAAAAAGGATTTTCACGGAAAACCCTTCAGAATCTGTTAAAGCAATTCTTAACTCCACTGAAGCAAAAACGGACCATTCCATCTCGAAATCAGGCTTTTAAAATACATTAACATCTAATATGCAAAGCTCAGATTTGCATTCACAACCATTCAGCGAGCAGAGGAACACTGCTGTGTCTCCATGTAGCAGCTCTCCAGACAAGGCAAAGGACAGCAATGTCTTCTTGAGATAACTCTAAGTCATGGTAAAACATCTGGTTTCCTAAAGACAGAAGGCAGGTCTTTCCGTCTGTTAACGAGGAGCCCGCAGTGCCATAAACAGGGCAGAGGTTCTCTAACCAACTAGCATTTATTTGCAGGTGAATATTCAGAAGAGTACGGCTGTCCAATTTGCTACTGAGTCACCATGGATAGGATATCTAATTAAATATTTTCTTTTCAACAGCAGATTTTCCTTCCTGACCCCACAGCCTCAGCCCAGTTCAATCTCAGGCATGCTTCCCAAGCTGATCTGACGAACTGATAGCGGCAGGCGCTGGCGCTCTCAGAGTCCTTCGTCATTGTAAACGGGGGAATGGGGCTTGAGGATGCTGCGGGCGTTGCTCTCCACCAGCGGCCGCCAGCTCACCTCGCCCGTCAGCAGCAGGTCCTCCCCGCTCAGCGCATCCAGGTGCTGCACCTGCAAGGACAGGACATTAGCGCAAGGAGTCCCATCACCCACTCAAGCTCCGCTGGAAACCATTCAAGCTGGTTTCCATAAACCAGAAAGAAAGCAGCACAGGGCGATTTTAGCATGCTTTGACATTTGTGTGAGGGAAAGCTAAAGAGATAAGTGAGAACTGCTTAAGTGTCATGGAAAGGCTGGGAGATAAGTATCTGCAGATCCACTGGAGTTAACTGCGTAAGGGCTTCTCCTGACACCTTAGTTAATGCTTCCTCTGAAAGTTTGGCAACAGGACAAAGAAGCACCAAGCAAAGCTGACATGAGTCATTTTATCTTCCTGGCAGTTAATTCAGATGACACACTGTGACATCATCTACACGGAGTGCCCTCATAAAAGGCTTTCACATAGACAAAGGCTTTTTGCTATAGAAAAAAGGCCTGACCAGCAGGGAGCACCTGAGAGTTATAAAAACACATGAGCTGGAGGAGATGAACACGGAATGAACACTCATTCTTGCAATACAAGAAATACTTGGGATCAAATGAAATTTTAAGGTGCAATGTAAGCAAATTAAAAAACCTCTTGTCACACGCCATAGGGTTAACTTGCTGCCACGGGACACGGCAAGTGTTGGAGAACAGGAAGGGGGAAAAAGTCCATCAAGGATCAGTCAAAGACAAAAACACCACCTCTGGCTCAGGAAGTCGTGAACAAAAATTGCTAGGAGAGCTAACCAGGGAAATAGTACACATGCTTGCCCTGTTACTATATTCTTCTCTGGCATCCACTAATAGCCACTGTTAAAGACAGGATCAGCAAGAAACTGTGGGAAAGACCTCGTACACAATGCTTACTGGAAACAAAAGGTAATTCGATAAGGAATTTCTCAAGAGAGGAAAGAATACACCAATGGCCACAGAGGGTCAGACCAAAGAGCCACCTAAGCACAATACCTTGTTTCTGACAACCATCAACAGGAGATCCCCCAGGAGCAGGTAAGTACAACGCATGCAGCCAATGTTATTTTCCTTGTTTATTTTCCCTTCCTCTCAAAATTTGTTAGGTTGGGGATTTTGAGCCAGAAGTGGTTGTGGCTTTAATAGCCCTGGACACACTTCTCTTCCATAAACCTTGCCAGTGGGTTTGGGACCCACCTGCAATTGCAGCATCCCAAACAACCTGTGTCAATGTTACATCCCCATGTTCTTGTATCAGTAAACAGCCTTTCCTCGCTCACCTTTCATATGCCTTCAAGACTTCCCAGAGCTGTCTCATACTCTTTCTCAGCTGTTTTTCAGGCAGGGGATCCTACTCATTGCTAATAAAGGAGCTGTTTAATGTCACTCTTACATTTCTTCTCTGGGCCTTGTTCAGTTACGTATTTATCTTTCTTGATGGTCAGAATCCAAACTATACACATTATTCAAGATCACAAGGGTACCATGGATTTAAAAAGTGGCATGACAACACTTTTATTCTGTGTTCCTTCCTTAGTAGTTCTGAGCATTTGTTTTACTTTTTTTTTTAAACACTACAGAGTGCTGAGCTGACATTTTGATGACACAATTATAATCTTAAGGACTCATTCCTGTGCGGTGTCAGACAGTTTAGAGCTCATCAAACTATATGTAAAGCTCAGACTGGTTTTCAAGTGCACCACTTCAGAGTCGTCTACAGGAACGACCTGCCCTCACAGAAGCTGTGCCGGTTCTTCCCCCGTGTGCCAAACGTATCTGCGTGGTCACTGTTTCCTATTCAACTGCTGAAAGCTTCTGTCCTATCCTTTGCTTTAATATATGGAAGCGCAACAAATTCCACACTTGGCAGCATATTGTCCCAAATCACATACTTTTTATATGCGTTTGCTCCCTGCCAATCTTCAGTTTTAAACTTTCCTACAGCCTCATTGATATTAAGCATTAAATTAAGTCTGTCCCTCCTGAGAAGCCCTCCAGCATTCCAAAAGTGGCCTCAATCCCTCACAAAGTTCAGCCCTTTACTTCCCATACCATTTTCTCAGACACACGCTGAAAGACTCTCTCTCCGAATCTCTATCTGGTCCTGAATACAGCACTGGAAACACTACAGAAAATGCTGTTGTGGAAGTTCTGGTCTGCAATTCCCTGTCCAACAGCCCACACTCTTTTCCTCCAGAATCCCTCTTACCCCTTTTCTGTCTTTGGTATCCGCCTGGACTGTATCCTACCAATATTTCCTAGAAACCTGGTTGGCAAATGTCCTAAGGGTTGAGAGGACAAACACTACTTGATACTGTTTCCTCCAGGTAATGACTGAAAGAAACAAGTAATTCTGGAAAACAAAACCTTTCACTTCTTTCCCACAAAGATCACCAGGAGACTTTCAAGCTCTGTGTGCTATTTCATTATGAAGAGGATCCCAACTCCGCAACATCAATTACAATTCTACAACAAGCTGCAGCCCATTTCTGACACATTTCTGTGCCCTCCGTAGCACAGGTCCAGACAAAGATGAGTAGAATCGCTTTCAATATTCCACGAATTTCTCTGCAGTCATTTTTCATCAAACTCCAATAATTATCAGCAAGTTTTTACCACTGAATATAAAAATCAGTTATGTTTATGAGGAGAACTGAGGGAACTGAGCTACGTAGTATGCAAGAAATAAAAACAAATATTTAATATTCAAAACAGGAGAATGAAGAGAAGTCGCCCTATGAGCTGTACTGTACCTGTTTGCGCACATACTCTACAAGTAATTCCAAATGCCGAGGGTCCTCACAGTTCCTGTTAAAAAGGTTTCTCCAAAGAGCTGCTGCCAGAACGTGATCATCAGACAGGATTCCCTAAAGGAAGTACAGAGGGGGATTAAAAAGTGCACGTGAAGAGGGTCTGAACACAAGGCAAGCACGTTGCTCTGCTTAGCAACTGACAGTATCGGCTGACTCAAAGCCCACAGCTGCTGTGGACTGTACCTGTGAAAAGGCATCAGCATCACTCTTTCCCAGAATGGAAAAACAATCCTGCCCTTAGATTAATTTACAGAGCAGCCTCTAACAAATATTCTGGCAAGTTAATTTGGAAAAAAACTGGGTCAGGGTATTCCTAATGTAGCAGGTGATAACTGCAATTCTTCATTATGAAATGTTTACCATAAAAATTTAGGCATTACAGAGAAGATGGCACAGAATTGTGTGAAGTCAATGACACTTGGAAAAGAAAAATTAAAGTATATTTAATACAATGCTGCAAAAAGGTAGTCATGACTTTGCTTTTTGCTTTGCTTTTCTGTTTTTCATTCTAAACAAGAGAGAACTCATCATCATCAAGAACTATCTAGATTTTTCCAGTTAAATCTAATATTAAATTTGGCTTATACAAGAATCACATCCATGAGTGCTTTTTGTCTAAGTTCTCTCCCACTTTTATTATCTTTTTAGATTATGTGGTGTTATCACCACATAACTCCTGTCTTCTGCTGACACATTTGCCAACAGAGAGACAGGACTTTAAAATATTCAGTTAAAAATAAAAAAGGTCAACATTTGTCTTTAACTAGATATTTTGTTTCCAAAAAAAGTGTTAACAAAAAGAGAAAAGAAAAAAACAGACACAGGCAGACACATCCTGGCTATACCTAAAACTGGATTAAAGACTTGCGTGCATAACGTTGTCCACAACTCTCTGAAGTTTACATTTATAAGATATTAATAACGCAAATCACCATGCAAAAAATAACATCACCATGTGAATGAGAAGAGCATCCAAACAGCAACACCCACTAGAGCAAAATATTAACTACTAAAAGAGATGATGTAATTGTATTTTCTTCTTGAAAGTCCTGCAGACACTGGTGCACAGTGGTGCTTCTGCCTCCCATTATTATTACATACTTCCTACAAATGCCCTCTCTCACAGACTCCCTATAAATATTCTCTTTGATTTCAAAATGTAGCTGAGTACTATGGGATTCAGAGGGAGGAAATGATTTATTGATGGTCAAGCAGTGATGGTGAGGCATTACAAAGAACATCCCTCCTTCCATGTCCCATGGCTTCAATCAATATGCTGTGTGCTTTCTTTTTTCTTAAAAGCACTTTAATTCAAGGCATAAGATGATCACAATAACTAAGAAGTCTGCTTCCGTAACATAACATTTCTCCAAAGATATATACTGCAAACATTTCACCCATTTGGAGCATTCTGTGCTCATGAATTAGATGGTGTATTTGTTCTTTCACATTCTCTGAAAACATCCTTCTTACCTCATCATATCCAAACAGAGCTGCATAGAAATTTTCTACCATGCTTCTCAAATCTTCCTTTAGAACAACAGAATTAATCTGAAAAATAAAAAAGAAAACCATCTGTATAGGCGCTAAAAGAGGAGGTGATGTGAAAATACTACCACTTTCACTCCGAGCAGGCAAAGTAGAAACAGTGCTTTGGCCCACGTTGGTGAGGATTTGGCTGGAAGTAACGACGGTGCAGTCAAACATTTTAGAACATGCAATGCAGCTCCGCTAATTCTGTACGCAAATGAAAATCAGTGTTACTCAGAACATAGGAGCAGCAGAAAAATTCTCCGCCACCAGTGCTGACATACAGCTACACGAGTGGAGGAAAAAAAGCAAGTGGGGAAAGACCGAAGGCAAGGCTGTCCTTTCAGCAGCGGCACAGGCTACGGTAATGAAGACTCCTCGGTATTTTAACTATTAAGCAGGTTCTCCAGACCTGGATTCATTCACACAGGTCTTTTAGAAACTCAGAGGTTTTTCAACATTTTTTCTAGAGCATGGACTCCAGAGCTGGATGTGCTATTACAGTAACAGTATTGTAATGCTAAAGATAGAGGCACATCCTTCCCACTGCCCCCTCCTCGTCAATATTGACTTTCTCAGTCAGGAATCACACCAATTCTGTATCTACAGCATCTTACTAGAAGTTCAGACTTACTAGTTTTTGACTATGACTAAATTTCTTTCAGAGTCTGTGATGATCCAGCTACTTCCCCCTATTCTGTAAGAGTGACTCAGTCCAAGTTCTGCACCGACTTTTAACTAAATTTAACAGTTGCTTAAATATTTGCTGGTTTGGTCTAAGCTACCCGTTGGCTTCCAGAACTGACCCCGTGTGAGGCTAAGACTGAACCAGATCACCTGCAGCGCGATGGCTGAAATACCTCGCGTGCATCTCCCTCATATAAACTGCCTATTCCTATTGCCTGCATACAACGTAAGTATAAATGACAGTCTTCGTAACTGCACACTAGCAGAGCGCTGATGTAGGAGACTGCATCTTGGAGACAGGTTTTACAAAAAAGAAAAGTGCAACCAGGAATAGAAGGTAAGTCATCAGTTCCGCTATGGAATAAGCACTGCTGTCTTTGATGTACGGCTTATCGCAAGGCAAACAAAAAGCTGTGAAAACTCACAGATCCAAAATCTTAATACTTACGACATTGCGAACCGCATGTCCTAAGTACTATCCTTAAGAGCACTCACCTCAGTAATGATACAACAGCTTTTCTACCAAAATCTGAATTCGTTTTTGCCAGGCTAGCAAATCTCCAGTTTAAACATTCTTACATTAAACCACTATCTTTTTTCATCTGTTGATTTTTATAGAAATGCACGGAGTGCAAACACAAGGAAAATTCCTTTTATGTCAGTTACTCATATTTTTCCATTAATATAAACTATTAAAATTCATGCAGATATTTTATAGGCTATCAAGATTTGGAGACTGGTTATTACCGAATGTTTAAAAAAAAAGAACTAAACATAAGAAATCAGAGGGTTAAATGATGACTGCAACTTCTGTAATGACTTAATTAAATTTTTATTGAGTACATAAACTATGATGTCATTTCTACCCAACCATGCTCAAACTTTCTCTGCATGTCAGAGATCGTGGTTTTTCTCAATAGAACATACTTCTAAATAAGCTGCACTTCTACAGCTCTAATAAGGGGGAGCAGGTCTCATGTAACACACTCAATAAATTATCCTTCCATTTTAAACAAACAAATTCCATGAGTTATTATATATTTGCCACGCACTTTTTATGACATAATAAAAATGTTACCTCAAGGATTACTTAACACATACTACAAATGTTACAGCAGGCAACTGCAAGGGGCAAAGAAAACAAATAGTCCCATTACAGAGACAAGTCCTGGACTATACATCCCCAGGGAAGCAGCTTTCTATACTGAAAACAAAGAGCAGGAGCTTTAAGTTAGCAAGAAAGAGACTGATGAAGGAGATAACCAAGTTAAACAAACATGGCAATAAATACATCTTAAAAGACAAACAGTTTAAAATATAAAATATTATGTCGGGGATGGAGTAGTATCCTAGGCAATAAAATTACATTTAAAGGAATATTGCAGTTTTTGAAGAATACAACCAGCATTGGTTAAGTACAAACATTGTAGGAAAAAATCCAGATGCAGATGCAGAAAAATGAGTAAATCCAAATCAGCCTTTGTTGGAAACACTTCCTCTTTTTAAGCTTCTACACGTTCTTACTGCTGACAAGTTTCATGTTGGTCATGATTCTGCTGCCTCTTCCACAGTCTGTAACTAAGAAGTAAAACTGCTAGACAATTCCAAGTGAGTAATTGCTAATAACAAGAAAAAAAATCAGTAACATCTGGAGCTCTTCTAGGGACTTAGCCCCTCTGCCCTCTTTGTAACAACCCATTGCAGAGCCATCACCAGAATAAATTTATATACCATCGCCTAAATTCACACACAGAACTATCTTAGCTCAAAACATGGAATGCATTTCTGGTGTATCTCTCACATTTACACGAGCTTTTGAAAAAGGAAATGTACAGCTAATGTATCTTCTCACTGAAAGACTCCATCATCCCACACGGTGCCTGCGAGACGACGACAGCACACGACTGCTGCATTTTCATTAGTGTATTGCAGTGAGAAACCTCGGCTTCAGCCTCAATGAGTTCAATATGCACCATTCAACAGCCAGCCGGTGAGGGTTACTGCCACAGCAGAAGATTTACAATATCAAATCTCAGTTAAGGTTTTCTATTCTAACAAAATTTCCAGGAAAGTAAGAGCACGCTGCTTTACTGTATATGCTGGACGTGTATGAAAACATCTTATGTACGGGCACAGCTTTTAAAGTGAAAGCTGCTATAGGATTAGTCCGCATTAATATCTTTTGTTGGATTGAGAGCATTCCTTCGTAATGAATCTCTCCGCATCCCCACTGACCATGCTTTGGTTCACACCGCGGAGGAGTCTCAGTGTGCACAAACTGGGAAAGGTGCTCCGATGCGTTCTCCCCGCCGACGGACACGGCCCCCGGGACCCGCCGGGAAAAGACCATCCCCGTGGAGCAGGGACACTGGAGCATCGATCATTATACTCCACAAATGTGTTCCTCGCAGACCACACTAAATGCTAGTTTAGACAGAGCTGCGGTGCCCACGGGCTACACTATTTGAAAGCACTTTAACAGGAGTTTCTGTTACGGCTTTTGCCAGCATGTGTTGCACCCTTAAGCTACTTTAACACATTAATCCATCCATAGACTATAAAGCCACAAGGGACACTTCCAACTGCACCTTGTACAAGCTCTAGTCATTGAATTTCATGCAGCAATTCCTCTCTTTAGGCCATAAGTTATGGTCGAACTAGATTTTTTTATGAAGAGATTTCAGCCAGAAGAAATGATTAGATCATAGAACCTGACCCTCTGCATATCACAGACCATTACATTTCCCTGCGTTCCCTCTGTACTAAGCTCAGCAAGTTGTGTTTGGCTAAAGCCTACCACCCTCACAGCTGAACATGTGTATCTCATTTCATATTTGAATTTTCTGGTTTAAGTTTCCACCCCCTCATTCTCATTATACCATTCCTGCTAGAATAAAAAGCCTCGTCTGTGGATTAGGTTTGCTCCTGTACCTGTACACAGTAGATGTGTCAGCACAGTCATCTTCCAAGCTAAGATCAGGCTCTTTAAGGTAAGGTTTACACTTGGTGCGTTGATACACTACCTCATCAGTGCACTCCTGGAGCGGTCAAAGTTGTAAGAGCAAAGTAGTGGCTTACGCTGATGAAGTAAAAATTAATCCATCTCTTGTGCAAAACAAGTTACACAGGTATGAGTACACTCCTGTTGTTATGAGCGAGCCAATCTGGGGACTCCTGTTAGCCACGCTGCCGTAAGCATCGGTCCACTCCCACTGACACTTTTCATTACTGAGGCATTGGATATTGGCAGAAATTCCCGAAGGACAAATCTTTCATGATAAAAAAACATCACTCCTCAAACATTAAGGCCTTTTTACGTACCTTCTCTCAAGTTGCATTTGGAAAGAATGTCTTGTAATATATAGTTTACATTAGTTATAAATAATATATAACCACATATAGTTATATATGGGCTTTTTAAGTGTTTGCTGCTCTTTTAATAAATGCACATGCCATCAAAATTGGAAAACCTGCATACAGCCCTTTTATTTCCTCCAATAACATAACTATTACTTCTAGGACAGTAATTTTGAAAATGACTGAGACTGTAGCTAGGATCAAAAAGATTAAATTAATAAAACAGATTAAGAATATCTCTGTAGCAAGGGGCCCAAAAGGCCAGTTCCTTCAGGCAATTTCACATAGTTGTGAAATGACAAAGATATTGCAGAAATTTTTTTGAGTCTTTTATTAACCACTCTCTTACTGTCTGCAAACAAGCTGACTGGCTTGTAATTAGCTACAGCTGTGAGTCCCCAAATATTTTCAAATACTAACTTTTCTGATAAATTCTCAAATTTTCTAATTAAAAGTAAGTAATTTTGTAATGCACCTCAGTAGATAAATAACTTCAGAGAACAGCCTTTAAAGCCTTCTTCAGTGTTCAGTGACAACATAGTTCGATATCGTATTAATCTAGGCAAAAGCTAAATGCCAGACTGTATCAGAAGAGGCTCCTGCCAAAATCTTCAATCCATAAACCCAACATGTTAATGAAGAAAGACTTTTGCCTGCTCTGCTACCTTCGTACCCATTGCACAGTCATCAGTAACACTCCTTACAGCATGTTTATTTCAAGCAGACATAGAAAAGCAAGTGACATAATGTTATCTATGTATTTCAGCAAAACCAGATGGTCACCCTCAGCTGTCCAGTACCAGGGAAATGAGGTATGTTTCTGTCTTGCAGTCTATAGATTTGGCAGCTCTGCCATGGTAACAGTTACAGATGCAGAGTAGATCACGGTACAATCTTAACTGTATTCAATATACGGGGGCTTATTCCAAATTCCTTCAGCTCTGTCGGATGTGGCTGGCAGAGTTCATTGACAGCCTCTCAAGAGAAAGATCAGGAAAAAGAGGTCCCAGTGCTGCGCTCTGACTAGTTGTGCTGGTTCCCTGCAAGGGCGAGCAGTTGTAGGGGTTTCTTCCTGTAATGCCGCTTTTAAAAACCTGCTTGCTAAAAGCCTCCAATGGATCACGAACCTGTTTCTGAACACACCAGAATCAAGAATTCACTCTGATAAACTGAAAGGAAATTACGTGACCAAGTTTAAAAGAAGCACTTGGAGAAGACAGTATAAAGGTAAATAAATTATTAAGGTAGATATTCACTGTGAGCACTTAGAGATCCTGTAAAACTCTCTCTCTTTACTGAGACAAACCTCAGTAAGTGTCAGGAAGAGTCACACACAAGAAACACTGTACTGGGTCAGACCAAGGGTCCACCTTCCATGGGATCTTGCCTCCAACAGTAACCAGATCCTGAGAAAAGTAAAAAGCCTACAAGCTGATATATATTTCCTCCAAGCATTCTCCCAGACAACTTCAGCTCAGGCCGATTCTCAACCCTTGATATTTTGTTTATATAGCAACCTTCAAGAGGTGTCTATGTCAAGCAACTTGTCTGGTAAACTTTCTGCATCCACCACGTGCTTCAGCAAGAAGTGTCCTGCTCTGGTACCCCCGATGAGAATCACCCCCTGGTGGTTTCCTGCTGGCTTCCTCTGGTGGCCCAGTTTTTTCACTGCAGAAGACAGCAAATATGCATTCTCACAGCACTTGGGATTCTTAGAGACCACCGTATTCCATGTGATACGATCTGCCCATAAAAAAAGACTTAAGATAACTTAATAAAAGTCAAGAGCAACAAAACCCCTGGGATCATAAAGTACTAAACTAAATGAAATGTACTGGACAACATTTAATAGGGCTGCAGAGCCGTGAAAGGTGGCATCCATTTTGAGAAGTATTTCAGCAGGACCAGGTAAGCAAAATTAGCAAAAAAACCAGTAATAAATTAAAATAACAATCACAAATAATTATAACCAGTAACATTCAATGCTGATATAGGTACTAGTAGGTAGGAGGTCTTAAAAAAAAAATCATAAAATTTCTGTAACAGTGCACACACATTCATCATCTCTAATTCCCGAAACAGATCTTAGAGAGATTTTGTGGAGAAGTCTCCAAAAAATTTCAGTTAGAAATTAAACCATGAGGAAAAAGACAAAATAAATTTTAGGAATTATTATGAAAGGAATAGAGAACAAAAGGGGAAAACTATCTGCCATAAATCCATAGTGTGCCCGCATATAAAATGCCGCACAGATTTGTTATCTTTTCATCTAAAAGAAATAGAAACCACCCAGAAAAGACCAACGTAATCACAGATGAGGAAACACTAGTTACACTCAGGAAGAAACGAGGAGGAAGGTGATAGATCGGTAAAATTTGAAGTGGTATCGTACAGGAAAACAAGGAGTTATTATTCATTGTTTCTTATTAAAAAAAATGTTAAAAAGAAGCTGATGAAACGACCAATTAATACTTTAAAAAGTTTCTCATGCAGCACAATTAAGTGGCCAAAGTCATTACCACAGGACATTAAAGAGCAAAAACTACAAAAGGGGTAAAAAAGGGACTGCACATTCATAGAAGATTGCTGTTAGTAGATACTAAATCTGATGGTCCCTGTGCAACTCTCCTGTCACTCATTAGTGAGTGCGAGAGAATACACCAGAAGAAATACTGATACACAGTTCTGTTTCTTACACTTTTCCCCAAATATCTCTGTCCATTGCTAGAAATATTACAGTGGATCTTCATCTGCCATTAGAAGAATGACCTCTGGTATGTTCGTTTTGTTCATTTTCTTACGATCTCTGCAGATACTGACCGGTATCTCTCCTGCCCGTGCATCTCTTCCTGCCCTGGCTTGCAGCAAGACAGCCATTAACGATCCTGGATACAGTCATCAGGTCACCTGCTGACTTGATAGGAATTTCACCTGAAATAGGCTAGCGTAATTAAAAAAAAATTGCTACCTTTACTATAGTTTAAGTAACCCTATGGAAAGAGGCTACATTTTATTTAGAAATAAGAGCAAGAATGATCCTGCTCATACCAAACTGATCATCCTCCCCTGGGGGCAGGGAAATAATAAAAAGGCATTCTTTCTCCAAGAATTTGTGACCAGAACAGGTTTCTATTGGATAGGAACAGCCATCACCCATCTCCTCTCCTAAAAAACTCTCCACAAAAAAAAGAAGTTTATTTCGTGTCAAAATGGAGTGACAATTGCTGGAGTCCATACAGTTAGTAAGTAATTAACAATCCAAATCCTTGACACTAACACCTAGCACCGCTACAGCCTTTATCCAGTGATATCCAGGACAAATGCAAATACTCGCTCTTACTATCTCACTTTCAATTTTTGTAGTTCCTAGCGGACACTTATTCATGTTTGCTCCATTAGATTTCCCACTATTTCCTAGCACAGCCCTGTTCATACGTGACCTGTTTGACACTCTCCCATCAGTTCCACATTCGGGTAAAATTCTAATTTGAAGTCTCATTGCTTTCACCTTCTACCAATATTCTGCACCTTCTGGTTTCAATCATAAGCTGAGAAAAACCCGATTTCCCCAAGCACTCCTCCTCCCCAGGGCTTCAAACACATGCAAGCCACAGAACAGTTAACAGTTAAATATTTTCTTGCCAATATTTTAAGAGTGCAGAAGGTTCCAAATTGCTGGTAAAATAAACAATGCCAGACTGTGAAAACTCCTGCCTGCCATATACTCTGATGTTAACAAGAGTTTCTTTATTACTGTAACCTTTCAGAAGCGAACAAAAATTATTTCTCTACCCTAGTTCTGCCCTCAAGTAAAAGGCAAAGGAGGAAAGTGAACCATGAAAAAGCTGTATGGTAAGATACTGTGAGTTTTCCATCTTACTTCTATATTTCATTCAGACTTGATGCTGCTGTGAATAAATAAACTTCCAGAATACCCTAAAAGCATGAGCAAGGATTTTAAGAAGCCAAAAATTTCCTTACACACTGTTTCCTCAATAACACAAATTAAACCTATATATGAGCCATCTTCCCTCTCCAAGCATGTAATAAAACAGGAAACACAAAAGGACAAATTTTGGATGCTCTCAATGAGACACATTATTTTCAAGCTCCTCAGTATGTAGCTCTTTCCTCTGGGGCTTTAGCCGTGGACTTCCATCAGCACAGGGTCTCTGCCATTTCCTCACTTTTTAAAAAAATGAAGTCTTCAAATAGCATCTACAAATAGAAAGAACTGCTAACCCTTTTAGCACAAATGAGACAAATGACTGTACAGTTCAGGTGACACCCCCTAAACCCACTGGCCATTGCCAGGCCTGCCAGCCTTCTCTTGCCTACCAAATACATTTGGAGTTTCGGAACCCCTGCCCAAGCCGTCTGTAAACCCACTCAGATCAGTGTTGCTCATTTCATGCATATCAATATTGTGTTAGCCCCATCTTCCACCCATGATATTCACACCACTAGCAGAACCTCCCTTTTCACCCGCAGTCACTCTTGTGGCCACAAGGCCATCTGACTAACTTGAAAACCAACATGACGTATGTTTTGCTAGCAACAAACAGAGATCTCTAAGATCAGATACGCTGGTTATTTTGGTCAAATCTTTGAACAGTTTGCATTATTTCCTGCCCTTTGAATATGGGAACAACAACACTCAAGTTCTTACAGAAGTCTAATGATAATTAAGTAGCTAATATCAATAGAGATATAGCGAGTGCTGTGTATGGCCTAAAACAGAAGAGGAAAACACCGAGGACAGACAAGGGAACAGAAAGAATCTACTGAGATTCCCAAACCGGAACGGGAAACAGAAAAACACATCAGTTTGCCCAGACGTGTGCAAAGGTATGCTATGCCGTTGCTCATACTACGTAGTAAGCAAACATGAAAGCCAGCACTGGAATTACTAAATTTACTGCATTTGCACTTCCCGATCATTACCATTTATTCTACTGTGGGAGCTTTTAGGAAAAGCAGTCAAAAATAAGGGCTTCATAGAGCAGCCTGTTTTATGAATAGATAAAATGGGCCAGAGAAGTCAGAAAACTAAGTAAAGCTGAGGAATTCTGGGGCAAACTCCAAAAGGATAGAAAACTGATAATGTAAATGGCCAAAATATGTAGCATAACAACACGTTACTTAGCCCTGTACTGACCGCAGGCAAATCACAAACTGGACTGTGATACACAAAGCACTGACAGGAGCAGTGATAACGTAGCTGCTACCCATCCTGCTGAGCCTGGAGACTGCATCAGGTTCTGTAAGGATCATTTTCCCTCTTTCTACCATCATCTCTCTCTACACTGTCAAAATAAAAACTATGCAGTTGTGGTGAGCAGTAATTTCATTGGTCAACGTTTGAATTTTGGCAACTACGCTGTGTTCTGGAGAGTCTGAGGAACACGGGACAGCACTTAACACCTAGAAGTACTGCGTGGTACAGTCGATTTTGGCACGTGAGTCCCAGCGCAGCAGAACGTGGGGAATAATGAGAAAGATATTTTAAGAAAAGGTGCTACAAGGCAGCTTCCAGTGAACTTCTTGCAGGCACCAGTGGGATGCACAAAATAGAGCAAGGACACCACCTTACACTAACAGGATCCAACACATCTGGGAAATTTACATTGATTTTTTTTTGCCAGACTCTACAGAAAACTAGAGCAGGCCAGGTGAAAAGAATCCAAGCATATATAATACCTGGATTTCAACATTAGGTATCCTTGGCATGCCCCAAACATCCCCGTATTTCAGACAGCCCGTGTGCTAGTTCCATGGGCGCTGGCTCTAGAACAGCTACATTAAAAAAACACGTGGAAGAGACCCCCTGTTTCAAAACTCCCTGACCTGGTAAAGCTAAGTTTGCATCACCATGCACACTGTTAGTTCCAGACCTCATCACAGTCCAGGTATAACATTCCATACACATGCATTTTCCTGCATACTTAAGTTATTAAGATTTCAAGAATCAAATTTACTGAATTTACTCTGGAACAGTACCTGATACTATTACTCATTTATGAAATGACAAAATGCCGGAAGCTTGCTGTGAACTTTTGAGCTCTTTCAGAAAGTATCAAGGGTTGATGAACTATTTCTTTTGAGATGTTCTTAAAAATGTTGAGTTAAAACATATTATACAATGCCTGGTATCCTCTTAAACAAAAAAAAAGCACAGAAAACCACACACAGCAATTTTGTACCTCACTACTCTGGCAAGTTTGTTTGGTTTTGGTTTTTTTTTAAGGGAACACTAGAAACTGGTAAGATTTTATATATTATGTTTTTCATTGAAAAATCATAACATTTTTCTCCTTAAAATGTCCTAGTAAAGTTATATATTTCAAAATATACATAGACCATTTGAAACTAAAACTTCTCTTCTTTAGTTTTACAAGTTTTTAAAAACCTTTTTCAACCACATTAAAACACAATCCTCTATCTCATATCCCAATCCATTTCCTCAAACAAAGTGACTGTAATATTTTGCTTCGCTACAGTTCCTCCATCTCAGCCCTGCACCCCCCAACACTGCACTCACCTTCCTCTGCCCTGGCTCTGCCTCGCTCTCCCATCATAACGTAGCTTTGTCCTGTGCATCCCAAATCGACTCCACGGTTTCCCATCAGATTTTAGGGACAGCCCTGAAAAGCACTCCCTGAGTACACAAGTACTGCAGCTTCCCACTGCAGGTGAAGCAACTGCAATAGTTCAATTCATACAAAGATCAAATTCTATTTTAAAATCGCATCTGTTTTAGGCCCTGTCCTCTCACCTTCTAAAGCCATTCTAGAATCTTACTTGTCTCACTCTGACCATGATTTCTGAGTCTTTATAAATGTCAGACTTTTTGTTCTCCACAGAAGAGTAACTTAAACTGAATTGTATTAAGTTTGGGAAGTTTTGTAGCTACTGTAAGGTAAAACGGCATTTTCAATCATCTGAAGTCTTCTAATTGTGAAGAGTATCAAGGCAGAAAATGGTGTTCAAGTTCACAAAGCTAAATTCTGCTCCGCTACACTGGTGTGACCCTTGTTACTGATTCTGATGGCGTTACTTCAGATGTACACCACTGTAACTGAGAGCAAATTATGGGTCACTGTGTATAAACAGCTCTCAATGTATAACAAAGACCGTATTGTGCTATGCACAGCAGAGCCAATAAACGAATTCAAAAGACACCTAGATGTGTTCCTGGAAAAAAAAGGGGGCAGGGGTCTAAGTGGTCTGGTGGGAAAACAGGAAAGTGAGATTAAGATAAATTAAAACAGGTTTGGCACGCTGGGCTTGACAGACCCTCCCATTCTTATCTCTTTTGCAGCTTTTAGAACACGTATGATTTTAGAATAGGAATTGTTATTTTGTGCTGAAAAAGCCTGGTTCATTGCAGAAGCAGAATGCCACCACACCACTAATGCCGTTAAAAGGAGCCTACAACAATTTACAGATATCTGAATAAAGCCTGATGGATGTGATTTGCACCCAGAAGTGATAGGGGGCACAGGAGGGGTGTTCAATTTTTTTTTTGGTGTTTGGTTTTTTGAGCTTGGGGTTGCTTTGGGTTTTTTTGTTGTTTTGTTCTTTTTACCTCATATCTATTGTCCAACTCTCAGCCGAAATCACATTCCAGGGAGCTCCATATCTACAAGTCCTTCTGATCAACTGCAGCTTCATCTAAGGGTATTAAAATCCACTTAAACCTCTAACAACTGCTTTTATATACACAGAGTTACTAAACCAAAATACTCGGGTCAGTGAGGTTAATATTCAGGTTGCTAAAGAACTCCGTGAGGAAGACAAATAGCAGGAATTTCTAGTACTGACTGAATTCCCCTTACATACTGATTAGGCAGCCACACGTTTGCATAGTATAAATCTACTCCCTGCGAGCCACAAGGTGGAGATCTCTGGCAAAGCAGGAGCGAAAAGTAGTCTTTTTACCCAGCCTAATGTTACTATTAACACTTTGAGCCATTGCATCAAGCCAATTTTTCTGTTTGTTTTTAAAGTTTGATAGAAATGTCACTAGTGGAAAAATTAAGTAAAGAGCACTGGCTAGCCACAGAACTGGACACACCTGGGTGCAAACCCACCAAAAGAAACTGACTTCATTAGTAGCAGGGACAGCAGAGTAAAATTTATATCTGAAATCTGCCTGCACCAGTAGAATTTGCTGAGGCCACAGGCTCTCTGTGTGTTTTTACAGCTGTGTCAAGTTTTGGTTTCTGACTCTTGCCGACATTCAGGAGTGCTGAAGGAGCTCAGGCTAACAGGTCCCAAAACTTTGTAGCTGAGATTTAGATCTCAGCAATTTTAACAACCAGGTTTTGAAATAATACAAACTCCATTTGGAGTTGGAGCTGATGTAAATTAGTAGTTAAAATGCCTTACATTCTATCACTTTCAGCTCCAATGAACTTGTATATTTAAGAGCAGATGGCATATTTTAATAAACCATCAATATCAACTCAGGAATACAGTACCCATTTTCTGCATCAAGTGCTGGAATTGCTGCTAGATAGGGAAAGGAGATGAAGAACTGCAGCTTTGTCTGTCAACAAGTTAAACTAATTGCATCCAACTAGGAATTTCACCCAGGTGCTCTGTCACTCATACCCCAATACAGGAATGTATCAATCAGAGTTAAATACTGACGTTTGATACCCTGCATGAGAGAAAAAGCAGGGAATGGAATTTCCTAACCTCCTAGGAGCTACGCAGATAACTTAGTGCTCTAAAAGAATTCAGTAAAGTTTCTTTTCATTTAACTTACTTTTGAGAAAGGCTCAGATTCTGAAATTTGAGCACATCATCATAGGAACACTAACTTAATCTTTTTTCGTCTACTATTCTTACCTTGATATATTTAAGTCTCTTCTTTTGGAGATAGACTACATACTGATTGCAGAACTAAATTACTTTAAAATAAATAGCTATTACACATATTCCTCAATCAGCTCACAACCCCTTTGTCATTACCTCAGCTTCGTTTTAAAACAACCATTAGGGATAAACACATCAAGATTAATAAGTAGAACCTGACACCTAGGGTAGCTGCCCTTTACTTCTCTATCACTTAAAACTCCCTGCATTTGCTAAAGCTGAGAAGTGAGAAAGAGTTCCATCAGGTACAGCTATGTGATGGGGGAAAGTAAGCGCAGAAGACTGAATAGCAGGGAAGAGGCAGGAACTGCCTGTGCAAGGGCATGGATGAAGGGGGATACAAAGCTCGGATCACTGGCACTGAGGAAGAAAAATAAAGCAATGGTAAGGAGCAAAGGAGGAGCTAATACTACTAGAAGAGACAAAAAAAAGTGCATTCATCTTGACAAAATAATGTCTGCAAGATTAAGAATAATTAAAAGTTGAAAGAAAAAAAACATCACTAAAAGATGATGAAAGCCCTATGCTTTCACAAACACTATGGGGAAGGGAACAGCCCTAGTTTCCAAGTTTACAATCTAGGAGAGTTCACTACGCTTTCTTACACACCGTTAGTGCCTGGTCTAGTTAACTGTTACCTCAAGAGTTCACCTTCTCTAACAAGGAGTCTCATTAAAATCAATGGGCCTCTGTGCAGCTAAACTATATTAAATATACACACAGATGTAACTGTTTTGGAGATCAAGCCTTTAAATGTGTACTTACTTCATTTAAGCATCAGCTATTGCCACATAAAAGCTATGTTAACACTAGGTTACAGTCAAAAGTATATTATAGGAATCATATTATTGCAAACTAAGCATGTTCATTATTACATCGCATGATCATTACTACAAACAAAGATTGCAAAATATAAATCCAAGGATAAACTGAAAAGATGCCTAGCCTGCCAAGGCAGAGAATGAATGGCATTCAAACAACTTAAGATCTCCTTACAGTTGCATTTTACAGCAACCATACAAGTATAATACGCATGTATTAACATTTGAGGCTCCAGGCAGGATGAAAACATAAGGACACTGGTGTTTGTTTGGTTTGTTTTTTTTTTTAATACTTTGGGGAACTTTGGGGACCAATGGAATAGTTTGCAGAAACAGAAACCTTGGGCTTGCCTTTACAAAGAACTGACTGGAAGCACTATCTTTTTTTCTCTTAAACTTCACTGAAAAAAAATCTTGACGCAGGTCCAACTGACACCACACTTCACTTTTGAGTCCTGCACCCGTGTAAGGGCAGCAAACAGCTGGCTTTGCTTCCCTTTGCTGCTGTTTCAAATCCTGCAAGGAAAACTACAGGACAGCATTTGCGGTTAGTTCACATAAGGCAAAATGAGGGTAAAAAGCAACCAAGAAATAATTTTCTGTTCCAAAGCAGCAGTCTCTCTGTACATGATGGAATCTAAAGATTATGGAAGAGATCTTGGGGGACTTTGGGAGGTGAGGCGTTTGGCTGGGGTTTGGGTTTTTTTTTTCTTTTCAAGAAGAGCAGCCTTAAACTTACACCCGTAATGGAGATCTGAGCTGTCTCCAGTTCCTACAGAAAGCAGAATCAACCACTGATATGACATGGAAGCCCTTGGAGAAGGACAAAACCACATAAGGTATTTAATTCAGTCCTTTTCTCTGGTATGATAAACTAATTTGTGCAGGCTCACTCACACTGCCTTATCACATCTGACCAGGAAAGTGGAGACTTCCGTATTGGAATTTATGTAAGCCCATTAATGTAGCAAGAAATTCTAAGATGCCTGAATTTAGATTTAATCCAAAAGAAGCTTAAGAGGATGACTTGACTTTAAAAGCAAGCTGGAACATAGTAAAGCTACGAAATTCCCAACAACAAGGAAAAAAAAGCCATTGCTGATGGAATAACTGATGTTACACCAGAATCAACACTTTCTAAAATCACGTACAAAACAAAAGATGAGAGAGAAACTTCTTGAATTACTAAAGTGATTCCATACCAAATCCTAACTGGTTAATTCCCTTGTTTGTCACCAACAGGAATATGCTAGCAGCCTCTCCCTTGGTTATTTGGCTGACAACTAAGACTTCACAATATGCCATTATTGATATATGAAAACTGTCACTTCTCTAACAGTTTAGTTTATTTTAATCACAGATAAACCTCTATTTAATCACTGAACAATTATTTTCTTTTTCCACAGCACAGGAGATCCTTCCCAGCCCTATTCTCCCACTAAAGTACCCTGAACATAGGCACTCTCACCTCTATCAGGTCTCTTATCACCTCTGATACTGCCGTTATGAAAACCACCTCCTACTACTTCTGCTTCTGCACTGCCTTCTCCGAAGTCTATCACCAACACAAGGCTGGAGAAATGCACTTACAGACTTTAAGGCCAGAAATAACCATTACAACTAAACAGCATAACCTTCCTCAGAACAGGCCAAAAAGATCCAACCTTGTTCTTCCTTCAAGAGGCCTTTCTGGTTGAGCAGGGAGCTTCTGAACAAGCTCAAGTGGAAGAAGGAAGTTTACACTAAGTGGAAGAATGGTCTAACCCCTTGGGAAAATTACAAAGATGCTGCCAGAGCGTGCAGGGATGAAACGAGGAAAGCCAAGGCTGCCTTGGAACTAAACCTGGCAAGGGATGTCAAGCTCAACAGGAAGGGCTTTGTCAAGTATATTGGAGGCAAAAGGAAGACCAGAGAAGTTGTGGGCCCGCTGTTGAATGAGACAGGAGACATGGTGACAGAGGATGTGGAGAAGGCAGAGTTACTGAATACCTTCTTTACTTTGGTCTTTACTGCCCGGTCAAGCCCTCAAGAGTCCCAGGCCTTGGAGAAAGTAACAGGGGAAGAGGAAGACTTCCCCTGGGTTGAGGAGGATCAAGTGAAGGATCAGTTAGGTCAATTAGACATTCA
>VXBO01008144.1:112344-137953 GCA_013400135.1 Rhinoptilus africanus
GAGAGACCTGGACAGGCTGGAGAGCTGGGCAGAGAGGAATCTCATGAAATTCAATAAGGGCAAGTGTCGGGTGCTGCCCCTGGGGAGGAATAACCCCCTGCACCAGAACAGGCTGGGGGTGACCTGCTGGAGAGCAGCTCTGGGGAAAGGGACCTGGGAGTCCTGGGGGACAACGGGATGGCCGTGAGCCAGCAATGTGACTGACAGGGGGGGTGTCAGGAGGATGGGGCCAGGTTCTTTTCAGTGGTGCCCAGGGACAGGACAAGAGGTAACGGGCACAAACTTGAGTATAGGAAGTTCCACCTAAACACGAGGAGGAACTTCTTTCCCTTGAGGGTGGCAGAGCACTGGAACAGGCTGCCCAGGGAGGTGGTGGAGTCTCCGTCTCTGGAGAGTTCCTGTGCCCCCTGCTCTGGGTGACCCTGTTCTGGCTGGGGGTTGGACTAAATGATCTCCAGAGGTCCCTTCCAACCCTATGATTCTATGATTTAAACTTGCAAATGAACTATCCTTCGAGCTGCTCTCTCCTTACAACATTTCTTTTGTGATAAAGACTAAGAATCCAAAATGAAAAATAACTTAATGACTATTTAATAGTCGTGTATAGGAACTTAATACAAAAATCTTGTCCCTTAACTTTCCTTTTACTCACCATCCTAGATACAGAGAAAACTCAAAGCTCTGCTGGAATTACTAAAGCTGCGTCACACGTTTGGCACCAGTCATGTTTCTCCCTACCTGCTGCTTATTCCTATCCACAAATGCCCATTATAGGGCATCCCCTGTTACAGCCGCATCCAGTTGTGCAATCACATGGCAAACTAATTACTTCCAGACACATCAATATCTTCATCCAGGCTATAGTGCAGTTTCAGAAACAAAGTGTCCTGGTTTCAGGTAAAATAGAACCAATTTTCTGTTTTGTAATTTTACTTTTTAGCTGGGCCTNAATTTTTTTTTTAAATTTTCTTATTATTCCTTATTTTCTTATTTATTATTATTTTCATTAAATTAGTTTAGTTCTTTTTCTAAACTCGTAAATCTCCTTATCTCTTCCTCTCCTCTCTGAGGAGGCAGGGGGAGGGAGTGCCATCCGTTGTTCTGATTGCCCAACCTGGCCAAAACCATGGCTCAATACAAGAGGTAGTACAGCTGTGGGAATGAACGGTCAGGAGTAAGGACCACATGGACCCACTTAAATTAATGAAGAAAGAAACAAGGAGCTAAAGGTTGATTATTAAGCATTCTTCTAAGACATGCAAAGCTACAAAAGCATCTAAAGATGTGAATCATCAAGATCATTAAAACCAAAGATGACTTACCCCCATCACCTTACCACGCTGCTCAACATCCTCCCACATGCAGTGAACTATATAGCGACACATGTATTTTCCTGTGCGACCCTCCTGCTTCATTCGTACCAGACACATCCTGCAAGAACATAAACACCAAATTAATAGCTTCTACTTTTTCTTCAAATGTAAAGAGTAAATTAAATATATTTCAGCTCATTTAAGACTCTTCTTACAGTATGCACTTTTGTGATCAGGAAAAAAAAAACAGATGCAAAGATTTTATTTTATTCTTTTTAAATAAATGATCACAAACTTTTCTATTCTGTACTCAAGAGTTGCATCTGCTGGATTTTGGCCAATTCAGCCATGGAAAAGTGACAGTTGACTCTATTCTGTCTGACAGTTCTGTAATCTAATTAAACAGTACTACAACCTAAATTCCTCAGCCTTACGAACATCTCACCCTTTGGAGCAGGAACAAATGTCTTGTCTAATCCTAGGCTACAAGCCAGCTGTAATTCAGCTTGGTATAACACTAAAGTGCTGTAAGAGTCCCAACTAGCCAAGCTGTGAAAGCTTAAGCAAGTTACAGACTTCACCCAAATTCACATTAGCAATGTCTTAAATTATTTCAACTACAGGGGCCTTTGGATACGTATCCAACCACTTGGCAAAGTCCCTACGCGCAGTACATGCTACAAGAACTCCAAGTTCATAAGTGCATTGTGGGATCCTAATGAGAATACCAGGTTGAGTTGTTTTATTATTTTTTTTCTAAGCATTAAAGCCACTTGAACCTCATTGCTGCTGTTCTGTCTAAAGAATAAATCATCATCATAAGAACTGTATATTGCCTCTTTTATAACATCCGTAAACAGCACAAACTGAAATACAGGCTAATCCCTCACTAAGACAAGAGACCAGTCCCATCACCAATCCCACCCTCTCTGTCTTGCTAATCAGCTCTGCTCCTGTGTTAGGGGTCAGAAGTGCCTGTCCAGGGACTGCGTTACACTAGACGAGGTGATGCCCAAACACGGGAGCTAAAAGCACAGAGACGCTGCAGGTGGGAAACTGCTCACAGCTAATGTAAAGAAAACAGAGCAGAGCTGCTGGAGGCTGCTTTGAAGCAACTGCACATTAACAATACTGAACGTGCCACAAGAGCTAAGAGGTAAAAGTGATGGGTTTTTATCTGCTCATTTCTTCAGTGGATGTAAGATCTGTGCCTCCCTACAGGCATTAAAAGTACTCGGTGATGTGTGAATACCAGCTACACAGGGAGAACCACAAACACTCAAAGTTTGTCTATTGAGCTGACCTGTAAAAGGACAGGTGCCGATCTTTATGATGGATTCTATCTTGTCTACTGATTAGTAAAGGTATTTTTCCACCCACAAAGGAAGCAAAACTTATTGCCAGCGATGAGTCACAGACACAAAACAAACCGAAGGTAACAAAATTTGAATTAGTCCTATATTCTTTCTTCTGATTAGAACCATCAAGTCCCATACAAGGGCCATTCAACTGAGACAGCAAAATTGCAAGAAGAAAAGCCCACGGCACAGAATCTGATTTCTAGATGGAGAACTTCTGAAAATGACACCAGCCATACAAGAGAGAGCTCGGGCTCCAACACAAGCCAGGTGGAAGGAGGTGAGAAGACGGGAGAGAGGGACTGAGGCATGACAAGTAGAGCAATGACCTGAGGGTGGAGTGACCGAGAGAAGCTGGGCAGGGAAGGGGAAGGGCAGCAGTCAGCAAAGGGAAGGCTGGGAAGAATGCGGCCGTTTCTGTCTCAGGAAGCAGAGCTGTGGAAAGATTCTCAAGGTTTATATCACGGCAGTGAGAACTTGGTATTTGTCCAACAGCACCACTGTCCCAGCAAACAAATGCAATTAAGACGTATCAAGAAATGAATCCTCATCTTGCTCACAGAAAGATGACAAAGCTTTCTGCTACAAGTTGTTCAGAACTCAGAGAACAGCCATCCAGGTACCTGTCCTTCCACAAAGCAAATGCACAAAGAGCTTAAAACTTTTTGCCTCACTTCTATCAGTTTCAAAACCTTTGACCTCTCATGCATTTACACAATAGAGCAGTATGAAAAACTTAATGAGTCAGAGTTACTGTATCTCAAATTTTTACCCACTCTTAAGAAGTCAAAGAGAAAAAGACTGTCTAAAAGACTAATTTTTGACTAAGAAAAGTATTTTTATACTTCTCTTGCTGAGTACACAACTTGGGGGCGGGGGGGCAGTAAGAGTGGCTTGGCAAGAAAACCTCCTCCCGAGCATAAGAACTGGTTCCTATCCAGTCTGCCTTCAGTGACGGTGAAGCAGGAGAGCAGTGCACAGACCAACAGCCAACAATTAGTCACCGATGAGCAGGACTGGAGAGGTGTTCAGAGTAAAACCTGCTACCCACAAAGACTAAAAGGCAGCTCTGTGTTTGGATGCATAGTGCTGTCACAGTGCTGTTCTGCAGCACCACGAGTGAGATCATGGAATTCTGCAGTTTATTTGAAAATTTGGTAGTTTGTTACTACACCTGCCGTCTGAGGTTTAAAAGACACAGACTCTTTAAAGACTATAAACCTTCTAACTATATCAACACAGTGTGAAACATTTTATCATTTCACTACAGAATCTGTTCTGTAGTTTAGTCAAATACTGACTAAACTATGTCAAACCATGAAAGCAAAATTATTCCAAACTATCTTTAGAAAGCTGTCTACCTGACATTGGTTGGGTTGCATAATTTATGCTGTATTTAAGACTATGTCAGAAGAAAATTGTATGAAAGGATGCCTGAAAAGGAACAGGAGCACCTACAAGTCAACCCATCTTAGATGAGATGTAGCAGTTTCCCACAACAGCCTCAGCAACAGCTGCGCCTGTCAGCATTCCCATAGTGCCAACAGACTGGCTTAAACCGCAGTAGCCGACACCACCCTGTCGACTGGACACGAGCCAACAACGTGCACTTGCAGCCCACAAGGCCAACTGCATCCTGGGCTGCATCAAAAGCAGCGTGGCCAGCAGCTCCCAAGAGGTGATTCTGCCCCTCTGCTCTGCTCCGGTGAGACCCCACCTGGAGTGCTGTGTCCAGCTCTGGAGCCCTCAGCACAAGAAGGACATGGATCTGTTGGAGCGGGTCCAGGGGAGATCCATGAAGGTGATCTGAGGGCTGGAGCACCTCTCCTACGAAGACAGGCTGAAAGAGTTGGGGTTGTTCAGCCTGGAGAAGAGAAGGCTCCGGGGAGACCTTATGGCAGCCTTCCAGTCCCTGGAGGGGGCCTACAGGAAAGCTGGGGAGGGGCTGTTTGCAAGGGCATGGAGCGATAGGACGAGGGGTAATGGTTATAAACTAGAGCAGGGTGGGTTTAGGTTACACATTAGGAAGAAGTTCTTCACAATGAGGGTGGTGAGACACTGGCCCAGGTTGCCCAGAGAGGGGGTGGAGGCCCCATCCCTGGAGACATTCAAGGCCAGGCTGGATGAGGCTCTGAGCAGCCTGCTCTAGCTGAAGATGTCCCTGCTCCCTGCAGGGGGTTGGACTGGATGGGCTTTAAAGGTCCCTTCCCACCCAACACATTCTATGGTTCTATGACTGTTGTGACGTGGCTCAGTGCCATCCCATCAAGGTGTGATGGTGCTACTGCTAAGGGCAAAGCCTACTCGGAGCTTCCCGCTCTCCTCTGCACCTGGCCACTCATTCCTGCTTCCCCAGTTGCTCCAGAGCAACTATTTCTGGTGCTGTGTTATACTAGTTCAGAGAAATTACTCTGGCTTAAGAACACAAGTATCAACAGCAATTTTGAAAGGCTTTATTCTGTTTAACACATCCACAAATGGCTGGCAACTTGGGGGAAAGTCCACAGCTCCTGAATCGACTTTGTCATCAGTTATTCGTTGTGACATACACTTCTATCAATAATGTTAACAAGCAGAATTCTGAACTCTTCCTAATTAGGTTTGGATGTTATTCTGCGCCCCAGCCTAGCAAGTTCACCAACCAACGTACAGGCCCTTGCTGGGGCACAGGCTAAGAGAACGGAGCNTGCCCCAGCCTAGCAAGTTCATCAACTACTGTATTTACACCAACATACAGGCCCTTGCTAGGGCACAGGCTAAGAGAACGGAGCCTGGCTGGGTAATCTTGCTCTCCCCTGGTGCCTTTGCTTAGGCCATGTAGCCCGTTCCCTCACATTAAGGCAGGATTAACTAAATGCCAAAGACATTTCAGATAAACTCATTCTTAAACCTCTCTCAAGCAAGACTCCTGCTCTCTCTGCCACCAAACACAGTTTATTCCCTTTCTTCTGAAGCAGCACATTTCAAAATTACAGGAATTGTAGCACCACTCCATTTTGATCCTAAATACTTTAGAGATGTCACCGTGCTTGGTGTGGTGAAAATACGAAGGGAGCTCTAGGTGATACATCCTGCACCAAGACGTTTCTTAGTGCAGTCACCAAAGTCATCTCTTTGGCAGTTCCATAACAGCTCCGGACACTGCCGACACTCCATTTAGAGTGCCACTGCACAGGAAAAGGCAAACACAGCCGCGGAGATGAACAGATTGAGATTTTCTAAATGGTCTGGGCTTCTAAACATAAAGAAAGAGTCCTCCTGACATCAGAAGTCTGAAGTAACAGAAACTGTCTGTAAAAACATGACATTCAGGAAAGAGTATTGATAGGTTGATTTTCTAAAGCATAATGTTAGTACTGCATTAGAAGGCACTGGAGTGTATCTAAGGGAAGGTTCTCTTGAAAGAAATGAGCAAAAGCAGAGGCTAAACACGAGAGCCTGAATTTCCCCCCTTTCTGACTGGAGGTAAGTAGGAAAACTCTATTCACAGACATGAAGAAATAAGAGCGAGAGATTCAAGCAGAGGACCCACCAGAATCTCTACCACAAGAATGTATGCTCTGACAAGCACCTTAAGCCTATAAAAGGTGGGATTTAAAAAGCACAGAAACATAGTTAATTAAAGCGTGATGGGCAATGACAACACAAGAAAGCAGACGGGATTTACCAAACTAGGAAAAATTCTCATGTTCTCCAGCTCCAGAAGACACTCTAAATCAGTTGAAACTAAAACTCTGAAGAAGAGGGAAGAACTAAGTACACCAGAAAGTGATTCAGACTGCATTGCAAGGGGGAACAGGAATACTTTAACACATCTACATCTGTGATCCGAATCTACATGATCAGGTCATTGGCCACCAGATCAGGAAGATTTCTAACCTCTGAGGTAAAAAGTCCAGCAGGAAAGACAGAGCTACTGGAGCCTTCAGACAGAGCTAGCATGTCCTTGACCTTGCCAGAGCAGACAGAATCAATGTTCTGCTCCCACTTCACTGAGGTCAAACTGATTAAAGAAAGAGAAACACAGAGAATGTAGCAATAAACCTGACCATGAGGGCAAAAGTATGTCATGGCAGGACCCTGGTCACTGAGCTAATCACAAGGAAAGCAGCACTGCCCGACGACCCAGGTAGTGAGCAAGTCCTATCACGGGCTTCTCTGTACCCTGGAACATCAAACTGGATCTCTCATTTGTGGTGCAGACAGACAGTGCTCCTTAGGTCAAGCTGCCAGGAACATGGAGGAGCCAGGCACACAAACCTAACCTCCACACTCAACTTTTAATTGCTGTCATACAAAGTAGAGGGATTTCGTTCCTTCCTGCTTGTGTAGTATATTGTTGTCAATCTGTCCACCATGTCTTAAATATAAGACTACTTCAATTTCCCTCATTAAACGTCTCCTTAACATCACCGGCTCAAAGTGTGGCAACTCTTGGCATTTTCCAATGTAGCTTTGATCATCGAATTTTTGAGTTTATCCCATACGAGTTTCATCTCTATCACAGTCTCCTTGTTTATGTTTATGCCTGTCATGAAAGAAGATTATGTATATTGAATTTGATGCTCTGTATCGCAGGGTACATTCTCCTGTCAATGTGAAATCAAGATGATGTGAAAAAAAGTGTGTTCCTTGCAGATTCCTGTTACCCCTTCTTTGTTTTTACTTATAAACAGTTTGGGTTTGAATATTTATTGCAGTAGTAATTTTTTAAGCATTTTTTCCACAGGGAACAGTAAGAAATAAACTCCAAATCTCAAGGGTCTTCTTTACTTGATTCCGCTGATTTCATTAACTGATTATAACTTCAATGGTTCTTCTAATTTATTCAGTGAAACGAGCTGCCCCATCTTTCAATATATTGAGGAGACAGGAAATTAAAAGGAGAGAAGGGGAAAAATAGGAGGCAAGGAAATAAGGGGCCTATGCTTAAGTGCAGCTATTTCAGTGCAAACTTCCTTTCAGCCTTTGGATGGTTGAGCATAAGTCTATGGATTTCAGTTTCCTGAAAGATCTGGCACTTAACAAAAATTACTGTACTCCCTTGTGCATCCCTCTGACCTTTACGAGTATGTAACGCTAGATCAAAACCTGATTTTTTTGGCTACTATTTTCACAAATGAAAAAAGGAAAAAACTTAATGTTTAAGGTGTTAAATATTTTCACATGTAGCCAAGCTGGCATTCACCAACTTGCATGTACGTTTCAGAGGTGCAGGAATAAATGCCAATGTTAAAATTTGTTAAATGTTTCTGACGAGCAGCCACTTCAATCGCCACAAATTCTCCCAATTTAAACCACTTTTACATAAATTTATACTTTTCCTAAAACACTCAAGTAAGATTTTTCCACATAGGCTGAGCAAGGCTTTTAGAAAACTCATGGCAAAGATAATTCCACTACTGAGGAATTTAGAGAAGTAAAAGATCTTAGCTTCTCTATGGGACTTTTTGTTCTTTAGTAGAATATTGCTAAAATACAGTAATTAGTAAATTGAATATAAAAATTATTATCAATAACTATGGAACCTACTTTTTCTTACGCTAAGGTACATATCACTCTATTTCCTGAAAATAGTTGTATTACTATTTTACTTTTCACTTACCAGACATGAAGCTGGGCGACTAGAAACCATGAATTCAAAGTATCAGGCATTTGGCACCCTTGATGGGAGGGGGAAAAAAAACCAGAAAAGCAAAACTAAATATTAATATGAATTTCATCACGTTTTGCGCCTAACAGAAATTCACTACATGAAAATCTAAATATATTTTAGTAATTTAATTTCTGGCCCTAAACAGCACATACCTATCAGAAGCAAACATCATTTACTGTCCCACTTGTGCTTAAACTCTAGAGCATGCAGCCACAGGATGCTGTAGACTCCGAAAGATTCCACGTGTTTAGAACTCACTTAGCTAACATGTGCAGGGGGAGGGAGGAAAAATTCCAAAATGGAGTAGACAAACATGTGGTTTCTAGCTCTGGAAGTCCCAAAGCAGTAAAGAATAAAAGGGAAGTATCAACAGATGCTTTGCTCCATTCTGACACTCTTCCTTTAACATGTGCCGTTGCCTCCTGCCAGGGACAAGATACCGTGCTGCCTGGGTCTTTGCTCCAACTCCGCTGTTCTGATGCACGACACGGCTGTACAGGCCGCAGCACTCGGAGCACACCTTGCCTCTAGCCAGTCTACATTAGGATCAAAACCAACCACCAACCATAGAAACAATTTCTGTTTCCAGATTTAGCACTACTCCAACAGCCACCGGGTTTCCTAGAGATGGTTTGTCCACACACACGTTCACATTATGAATCTGAGTGTGCCATGAGGATGTGAGGCTGAAGATTTAGACAACATGGCACTGATACTGTATTTCTCTTCCTCATGCTTGAAAAACATGGACCTATTGGTTATGTGCACATTAAGTCCTTCAGTTCCCATCAGTCTTAAACGTTTCTCCTAAGAAGTCACCTCTACATCTGTTTCCTTCAGAAGATTTTAGGAAGAGTACCTAGCGAGAAGGATCTGACACTAACCTTGGCCTACCCAGCACTGAGTTTTGTCTTTGGGCTGTCCAAACCTAGCAGTAAAAAGGCCAGAGAGTCTTCAGAAATGGACTCTCCAGTCAGATGTGCCCCAAGGAAGTCAACCTTATCTCTTCCATGTTGAATATATTCCTTCCTGACTCCTATACTTCTTGTCTCTCAAGTATTACCAAGGAGATTCACTTGGATCATGAAGCAATACTTTTCACAGCCTCTTTCTTTTTATATGCCAACTATGGTCAGGCAACCACCAGACAAACCAAGCAAATCATCACTATTCCTTCCTCCTCAGAGAGATGATTCAATCGGTGCCTAGGAGCTGCCAAGCTACAGCATCAGTGTCCATACATCACCTATGCCACCTCTAAGACAGTATAAAGACACTAACAGTCGATGTTTGGAGATTAAACACAAGTTTCCCTCACCCTTCACCCCTTTTGGCTCTCTCATTCCTATTAGAAATAGTTCATGTGCCTAGAAATGACTACTTTGACCTAAAGGCATGCCAAGGCATCTCTAACCAGGGCAAGAGTACACAATGCTTGCATTAATCAAAGCATTTCATTAAATCTTTCCACAGGCAAGATTCAGGGTGAAACACTTAGTTCAACAGACAGAGGTTTCTGAAGTAGAAGCTACCATCTATCAGTCTCCCACCACAGAAATCACTCTCAGTGGAAAGCAAAGCTCACACCTCTACTACTGGAAATACGGAACATTTTTAAAGACCTATTCAGTACCCAGGAGGGAAGAATTTTTTCTTTAACTTTCCAAGTGCTGAATTTCTATTTTTGTAATTCATTTTTAACTTCTATATTAGGACTGCCTACATCATAAATTTAAAGGAGGGATTGCTTTAAAGCAGCATGCTTGCCCTCAGATACCGGCTTTTTACAAAGAATGCAATTCTAAAATTTGGGCATTTGAAACACCTTGTTCTAAGAAACTAACTGGGGAGGAAGACTCATCCTGTAAGCAAACGGAAAATTATTCCCTTCAGAACAGAGTTAGACACAGAAAAAAATGTCTCTCAGTAAAGCTACCTATGAAATGACCGTGATTATTATCCACTGGGGAATAAATACATTCTGTCCACAGAACACCCCCCGTTCACATGTCTGCATACAATAAGAGACATGAATGCTCAGGATTACGAGGATATACCTCTTCCTGCAGTCATATTCTGCACTTAAAATTATCAGGTAAGGGATGCAAAACTTGAACATGGACTTTCTTTCATGCTAGATCATCTTTGCCACTACCACAATTTTAGGAAGGACACAATGGGATAGTATCCCCACATCCTGCAAAAAAAACCAGGTGCACTATGTCACTGCTCCCCTGAGCATGACAGATAGTGGCAAGTGCCTATAAGGCACCCAACGGGCTACGGGAGACAGGAAAATCTAGAGTCCTGGAGGTAAACTCCAGCTCTTTGGAGCTGCTTGGTAGCCTCCTTAGGAGCCATCTGAAAAGCTGTTTCGATAGGGCCAGCTCTTTACTACTGCAGCTGCACGACAGTGGAGCAATTAACAGTACTAACAGTTCAAGATGAATTCAAGGTAACCCTACACTTGTTCATCTGCCAAACTTCAGCTCAGTTCTCAGTGTCACCTACCTGATCCTAAAAGCTCTTTCGACCTTTCAAGTATAAGGTCAGGCATGAAACACTCTCCACACAGTTGGCTGCCTCCTTTGTTCTGTGAGAACTACCCAAGCTCTGCACAGAACTTAGTGCACAAAAAGCCTGTCACCAGGAAACTTGCTACTCCCTCTACTATTTCTCTGTTTTCCTTTAAACAAGAAACAGATGAAGTCCTACAACTTTCCATATAAGCAGCACAGTACAGACATTTGGGATTTAGGCTCAAAGTTTTGGCCATGGATAATCACAAAACAAAGAGACAACAGAATGGCAGGTATAATAAAATTAACTGCAGTATAATACTAGAGAGTCTCAATTGAAACAACTCCTTTGTATACTACAGCAGTCTCATGACTTGTATATCCATCGTCCGTATTTTGGAAACTGCTGCTTTAAGGCATAATACAGAAAGGCAGCTCATAGGGCTCATACTGCGTAACAGAAAGCCTCAGAAAATTCACTAGGTATCAGCGGAAAACACTGAGATAGCAGGACAGCCTGTAAGACATGAAACACTGTCACTGTCCTAGTCCTCAACACCACTCTACCCAGTCTTTACACTCTGTGTCACCTCTGTCAGAGAACTACCTGACAAAATCCACATACCAATGGCAGCTCCGTAAGGTCACATGGCAGTTGTCACTCATGCCACAACGTGACCCCATCACAAAAGCACGTGCAGAAACACTAAAGAAGGCTCTATGAAGAACTGGTTCTGATCATACATGGTTAATGAGCCCACAAATGGTTTTACACACGTATGGATGTATGGTTTCCAAGGCCAGATCAGCAGGTTAACAACTCATAAACAGCAGAGAAAAAGCTAATAAGCTCTACAGAGACCAGAGCTGACTGCAGTTCACTTGGATATCTCAACACCATGCAACTAGAGCCAGAAGTGCTGGGGGCAGCAAAGCATAAGTACACCACTAGGTCTGCACACAGTCAACTTCGGCTCAGGCAGAGCTGCGCTGGGTCCCTCGCAGCTCCATTACTACTCTGAGGGTGCCCGAGCAGTGCAATTCATCCTGCGGGTGGGCAGCACCCACACCAACAGCCTCAGACATACCTGCGCTTGCTGTGTCACCCCGGGAAAGAGTTAAGAGTTAGTTGCTCCCTGTTCCTACTAGTGCCCCAGGCTGCTCTTTTGGGAGCGAGCTGCAGCCCTGGCTTAAGCAAGTGTAATCCTTATTTGAATAAAATGCAATTCAGGACAGAAAAAAACCAGCTTCTGACTGACCTAGTTTGATGAAGACATGGTGAACTGAACTGAAAGCTGGATATCTTGCTTCACTCCATGTTCCCCTCTCGTAACTGTGTACCCCTCACCACCTACTTTATGCCACAGCTGTCCATCAGACCCATCCATATGCCACTAATTCACTAGCACAGCAAAACAGTCGGTCAGTAAAAAAAGGGCTGTTTTCTTTCAGTGACCTGAACAGTTCACCGGAGGACACGATAATTGTCCCACTCGGAACACAGGCAGAGAAAGATGGAGAAATCAGCCTTTTCCCCCTGTCCGCTACTTTGACTCAGCTGCCCATGGAACCAAAGCCTAAAGCTTCTTCATTGGCAAAATCAATTTAATGGGTTCCTGCCCACCCCACCCAGACTGTGTCTTAGGGGAACCACTTTTTAAACACGGATCAGATGCCCGTTACATCTCAGAGCTAATCCCCCAAACAGCTGCAGCTGTAAGTTGACAGAAGTAATAAAACTTCTTCTATCTATTTTTACATAAAAGCAATGATTTCTTTGGAACCATAAGCACAGACCCCAACACCACATGTGTTCTTGTAACACTAACGGGCGCAGCACACTGTCAGTCTCAGCAAAAGAAACTACCATGTTCCTTACGTATCAACAGTCTCAAGTTAATCCTAACATAGGTCTCCCTGGGTGTAAATTCAGAGATGGACTGGCTACAACTTGTACTACAAAGCAAAAAGACAAATGGAGCAATGAGGACATTCGAGAAAACAGTGAAACTTGAAGGAAAGGCTGCCTGCTGCCTTTGAGGTATCTAAAGTGAAGGGGAGCTCTGGGAATTTTCTCTTTAGAACAGTAAGACAATATCAAGAATACAAATTAAGTCATTACTGAGTGCTGAGCCTGAAAATCTGTGCCAGTAACTTTTTCACAGGCATGTTCTGAAATTCTTTTAGACTTTAATCTGGGGCAACATTCACATACCTTTGTACAACTAACTTGTTAAGCAGAGATAGTGAAATACTAGTTAAAAATAGCAAAGCCTCTATTTGAGAGGCAAATATGACAAACAGAAGAGAACTTAACTGAGAAAGCCTGAGCAGGAACACAGCTGGGGAGAGGTGTGTGCACAGGAAAAATGAGGTTCTAATTTTTTGATCACTAATGATGAATCCTACTGCTCAGAGAGTTCCCTCACTCCTGCAACCGCTGAAACCACATCACAGTTTTGGAAAACCTTCTGAAAAACCACTGGAAAATCTTGCAGCAGCAACACCATGTACCAAACCAACCTCAATAAGCTCTGCACTAGATGAACACACAAAGATGTCCCTTCAGCTGATCTCTCCAGAGGGAGCAGCAGCCCCAACCTGTGCTGGTGCATTGTAAAGCCATAATAAAGCATTTAGTAGCTCAGGAATTCAGGTGACAGGCCAGATCCAGGCAACGGGTGTACCACCAGCTAAATTACACTGAAGAATGAAATAATTCACCTAAAAATAAAATATTATTGAAGCTTACGTAAGTCTCAAAAATACATCTTCCCCGTTCACCAGCCAGATTTGATACTAATAAAAGCAGCCAAGGATTATTTAGCTAATAGCTAAAAAAAAAAGTGTACAACATGCAAAAAACATCCCAATTCAAGCCAATATTATTCATATATACTTAAAGAAGAGACTTGTGTCTCTGTTCTAGTCATACTCTACCCAATCAAAAGATGAGTCCTGGTTTAATGCTGTCATGGTCAGTAAAACATAGAAAGCCTCTATGTTCTAGCCAAATGCGCCCCAGCCACGAGGAAGAAAGACAGGTAGGACCCCATGATGTAACTGATCCTGTATCATAAAAAAGTGGTGCATCAGTGGATGGGGATGGTTCTCATACATGCATCAGTTACACTGGATCGTCTCAGAACTCTCATGTGACAGGGTAGGACAAAGAAACCATCTGACCACAGTAAAAAGGGAAGTGATATTTGGATTCTTAGTTTATCCCAGTCCTGGTAATAAAAAATGCAAAATATCCTTCAAATTCCAGGATATTCTGGGTTTTACCTATCCCACGCTTGTTCTTGTTCTCCATTGCAAAACGTTAACAATCCTCGACTCCAGAATCTGCCCTTGCACTCTTGCCACTGCAGAGTTTAAGGGAATGCTACAGTACAGTCAGCTTCTAGTTGACCGCATGCTGTAGACTCTGACAAGTCTTTTTGCTGTCATATTTAATGTAATAATATATCTAATGAATTTTCATCAGAAGTTCTCCCATCAGGGCAGTAGTCCAGATACCATTCAACTCCATTACTTACTGTTAAAAAATTCCTCATAGTCAGTTTTCTCCACACAGCATGTGTACATGCGCAACGCTGCTACCTTAATTTTCTAAAGAAAAACAAAAGACAATACTTATAGTATTCATCACGAGAGACAGTAAACACTACTATTTTTGTTAAATAAATACACTATCATTTTCTGAAAAGACTTCTTTCAGAATCACAACTACTTGAAATTTTCAGGAGCAAATTAAGCTATTGTATCTCCCAGGAATGATGCAAATATAATCAATCATGCCACAAGGCAAAAAAATATTAATAAATGGCTTTTTGAATACCCTTCCAAATTGAGTTTAATGCAATAGTGTCATTACAGAAAAATAAATGAATTGACTTTCCTTGCAGAGACTCCAAAGATCCCAGTTCACGGCTCCTGGATTCCTCCAATAACTTTAATTGATATATACTACTCAAAGTGTTTTGTATTTAAGTTTTAAGTATTAAAGAAGTGACGTACCAGACATGTCCTAAAAATACCTTTTTTCCTACAAAAATGAAAATTGAACAACTAAGCTTCACAAGAAAGGAATCCCAAATGATGAATGACATGAGGTATACTCAGGTGCTTTGGCACTTCTAATTTTGTTCTTGGCCTGCCATTACACCAGAAACACCTTCAGTGCTACATCTGTCACAAAGATAAACCTGCTGAAGCTTCAAAGAGCACAGTAACTGATAACAAAGATCTTAAAGAGAAGAGCTGCCAGTAGTACCTGTTTACTAACATCAAGGGGAGAAAAATAAAAAAATTTGGAAACTCCAGGGCTCACTCCCCTACTTTAGCCACAAAGCAGCACTGGGTTTGGGTTGGTTTTGTTTTGCTTTTTTAATTTTATTTAATTTATTTGTTTTTAGCGATGTATATATACTAGGCATCATTTCAGTGCTCACTATACAACAGAGATGAGAACTATGCCTGTCAAACGACCCTTAAAATTATGAAAGTGATTATTTGTGTCTCCTACAACCAAGAGAAAAATAAGGAAGTTGCAAATGACCTCCTGCTGTGGAAACACAGGAGCTGTTATTTTTCCTATTTAGTAACCTCAGCCTTCTGTCAAAAATCAAGTATACATCTAAGCTTCTTGCAGTAAAATAACTTACACTGCTTACTGGAGTTCTGAAAGTTTCCTTTTTAAAGGAAATGCTCCCTGGCCTGGGAGTAGATACCTCCCCGGTGAAAGTCACTGCCCCAGACCAGGCATTTCTAGACATTAAAAACATATTGTAAAGAACACTCCCTGCAATCCAGCCCTTAAATAATGCAGGTAACATAGGAGAAACTGATGAAATTTAATCATGGAAGTTTTAGGGTGTAGAAGAGGCGTGGGGGAAGGGAGAAGAAAATGGAAAACCACAGAGAAATATTAAGAAACTTCCCTAAGATCTCACGGAGAGCACTGGCAAGGTCAAAAATTAACTCAGGTCTCTTGGGCACTAACCACAAAATAACTCTCTCCAAACCCAAGTTCCCAGCCAACAGCATGCAGTAAAGAGTAGCAATTAAGAAGAACTCTGAATCAACACTTAGAGCTAACAAGAATCTTTATTACAACAATATGTATACAAGCACATGGGAGAGAAACTACTCTCTCATGAGGTTTAGCATCACCTGATGAAAAACAATTGATTTTAACCAAAATACCTAACAACCTTAAGTATTAGTTATCTTTTCTTTATATTTTCTTTCTGAGGAGCAAGATGCAATCAGCAACAGTTTCAAATCAGTCTTGGAAGAGGTCCACTCTGTGTTGCAGAAATTCCAAATACCTTATAGGTTTTAATTCCTGCTGAGTTGGGCTCAGCCTGCCCTTCAAGCTGCCTTTTCCTCATTCCTTTATACCATGTCCTAGTTCAGAGCAAAGAAATTATGAATTTCATCTCTTGTCTTTTTCCTTCTGAATAAGGAACCAAAGGTGTCTTTTACAGAACTATTCTCATTTAGTCAACATTAACAACTGCTTCATTAAAGGACTGTTTAAAAATTGTGAAAAAGGAGGACCTATTTGTGACTCTGCCCTAGTCAGCTTCTACTGAAGAGCGACTCAAACAGCAATCATAGAATCATAGCGTATCTCACTACTGCCTGTTTGGGAGCCCCTCCTGACAACTCAGTGGAGAACACTCAAAGAGGTTCAGGGAAAGGCAACAAAAACCAAAACATGGAAAAGCCTCAGTAACAGGAACAAGTTAGACCAAGTCTCCTCAGTCCACAGGAAGCCTAAGATATTATGGAATATATGACTCTGTAAAATCATCAGTGGAAGGGAGAATGTGAACATACACTCCAAGCAAAGAATAATCACCTTTTTTTTTTAAAAGTACAAAATTAAAAGACATCAACTGAAAACAACTGTTCTTCTTGCCCCAGTGGCTACTTAAGCTATGGAACTCCCTGATATTGAACACTGTGGATGCGATAAACTTACAAGAGTTCAAAGTGCAACCGGACAAATTTGTAGAAGAAAACCCTAACAACAGACATTACAGAAAAAAAAAGCATAGTTTCATGCAGGAAGCCCTGAAACAGACAGCTGTTGTAGGCTGGAGGAGCACGAGACATGTATCATAACGTGCTTTTCCTGTAATTAAATTCTTTCTAGGTAACTGCAATTGGTTATTATTAGAGACAAGATGATAGTCTACGTGGGAATTTGACTAAGGTGTGATTGTCTATGTGGGTGTTTGACTAAGGCTGCTATTGTGTTCTTTGGTGCATAAATGAAGCGAAAAAGAAGATACCTGAAGAAATACAAGAAGGCTTAAGACTCTACAAACCAAATACAACATTCCTACTTATGTCAATGATGGCAATCCATAGATCAAGGGAGGTTCAAGCTAGAGATAATTATTCTTCACACCAAAACAGGAATTTATATGGGTAATAATTAGAACTTTTCCATCAAGTACTGCTCCTATCATTAGAAATAAGTGGGTGGGGTTTTTTTGCTTGCTTTTTAGAACTCTGAAAGTATCAAATAACCAAAAGAATTATTAAATGAATGCTTTACCCATCTGCTATACTTCAGTGGTCCTGTGAAACCCATTGCTTCTATTATCCTTGTGAAAGCACCCACTTTCTCTTCAGACGGCTGCAAGGAATCTTTTGCAGAAAGATGCTGTAAAATTGAAATATTGCATATTTCAGCCACAGCAACTAAATACAACAAATCATTTCAGTTAGAAAAGCTACAAGTTTAATAGAGAATTTTAGGGGTTTGGTTTACTCTTTGTTTAAAAAACCAAATACATATTTATATTTTTTCTGCAAAATATTACATCATTTTTCCTATGTGACATTCTTCTGCATAACCATTTTGATAAAAGCATCCCATTGGAAGCTCAGACTCAAATAGTTTGTACAGAAACCTGCTTTCCAAAATATGGTTCCCATTCTGGATTCCCATATTCTTTCTAGATGTGTGCCTTTACTTGGGCTTAAATCTTTTGCAGATAAAACAAGCAAACAAATCACAGAAACAGAGTAAATAAAGCTGACCTTTCACATTCCCTCTCTTACTCTCAGAGGCATATCATATTCTAGAGTAGTTATATATAATATAAAACACTCAGCTCCATCTTCAAACTAATGAAGCTTTGTGAACCCATTGTTCTCACTGAAAAGCTCCCCCAGATTGTCATTCTCCTTCCAGTTAATCTAAATGGCACTTGCAGAAAATCTAGATCAGGAAAGTATTTAGTCCTCAATGATTTGAAGTGTCTGCAACCATGGAGATAAATGTTTTCTTCCAGATTAACTACACACTTTTAAAATCGTTGCACTGATAAGAAGTCTTCGTGGCACTCTGCCTATAAGCATCCTGGCAGTAGCAATCAGCCACCAGCAATTACCATTTGTAGTCCTGCAAATAATTTCTAATTAATTAAGTATGCAGTGTAAACATTTTGTTATAAATATATTAACTTTTAACCCATCTAACCCAACTCTAATGCATGTGAGTCTCCCTGAGGAATACAGCTGAGAACCAGTATAATCTGAGAAAGTTCCCCGACCAAAGAACTGCTTTAAGTTGCCGGAATTTTACCCTAAACACGTCCTCCTAAGACATGAACACACCAAGAACAGAATTTTCTTAGTAGTGAAGCAATTTAGCAACATCAGGACTGCCATACACAGACAGAACAGAGAGCAGGACACCATCTCCAACAAGGACCAGCAGCAGATACTTGGGACAAGACACAGAACTGGAGAAATATGGTACACACAGAGTGTAGCTTCCTGGGATGGATCTGCCTGGCTATTGACAGTCCTGGGCCACAAAACGTTTTCACACATTCATTTTTGGCAGCTACAACTGGATGCACCTTCAGCACCCCAATGTTCGAAACTATTTCACATCCATAGCATAGAGTTGTGGCACATGAGTTTCACAGTTTAGTTATGTCAAAAAAATTTCCTTGTGCCTGTTTTAAATCCAACATTGCCATTTCATTGTATGCTCCCAATTTTGGCATAAGAAGCCACAATCAACCATTTCCTATTTCCTTTTCCTGTCTATTTTATTGCTTTTATAGGCCAGTATCATACATACACCCATCAGTTATCTCTCCTTAGTTTAGAAAGGTCTAAAGTAGCCTCTTGATCATTCTGGCTGTATTCTCTATTGCTCTCCTAGCACTAGTATAGTAATTTTTGAAATGGCATGAATGATAAATAAATATATATTAAAATAGAGACCCATATCTTGCACAGGTTGCTATATTTAATTAAAAACTAACTGTAAAGGTCATAAAAATTGTACTAATCCCTATGTACATCCACACACAATCTTTAGTAATTGAGATAAATGCTTTGCACTTGTGTACTATCCATAGATGGCTATTAATGTCTTGAACCCCATCATGCCTAGTATTCAGGTAAATAGGAAGAAATATGCTCAGTGCCATTTTAGTATCTATGAGTCATCTAGTCAGACAGCGTAAGACTGTCTAGGACCTCCTTTAACACTCACATCCTTGCTTTGAATGTTGCCCATTAAATCTGTTCAAAGTCCCCTATTATCACCCAGAACACAGGCAGCTGTCCCACCCTCTGCCACAGGTGATGGACCCTGTGAGTCTACCGACATGTCCACAAATATTTAAAGCAAATTGTAGTTCTTTCTCTTCAAGATTATCCCATGCAATACTCTTCTCCCCTACGCTAAAAATGACACCTAACCTTACATCATAAGATAACTCCATAAGTCCCCCTCCAGCCAGGCAATGACAGGACTTACTAATAACCACCACCATACCAAGCTCACTAAATCAACTTTCATCTCCTCCACAGGAACTAAAATCATACTAAGCCCCTCGTGAATCTAGGCAGATTAATTTTACTACGTGCCTCTTATCTACAAACGCATCATGAAGTTTCCCTCAATATGCATTTTTCATTATGCAGAGGAAGTTTAGTTAAAAACCGAAATTATCCTGATTCAAGAGTTGTTAGCTTATCACCAACAAAACGATTGCCTGGAAAACAGTCTTTTCCTAAGAAATGCTGTGATTCTTGCATCATTCTTCTGCAAGTCTATGTGGACTAGCTAAGGCAATGGAGAGGGAATCTAAGCAGTGAGTGTTTGGTTCAACCTATGAATAGAGGTACGCAGTTCATCCTGCCAATGCCAGGACTGCAGCCAAATGCAATTAAACAGTCCTATAAGCATATATAAAATCAGATCTAGAAAACATATAGACAAAACTTTAAAAGCATACAAAATGTTTGGTTCATCTCACCAGTTGAAAAACACTGAAAAATTGACTAAAAAAAGGAAAACCTCTAAGAACCAGATGCAAACAGCACACAGGGGTTCCTTCCTTCCACACATCTTGTTTTCTTTCATTTTGTCTATCCATACCAAAATAACCAATTTGAAATACTTCTTAGTATTTACCTCTAACTCTACACCAGCAAAATACACAATTAGGCACGTAGCAAACTGGGATTGTTGCTTTTATGCAAGTTTTACCCATCAATCCCTTTCTTTTCCCTTCTGTCCTCTCATTTCTCATGCACACATTCCATTTTGTCATTTTCTTCACACCATTCACAAGAGCAGGATCAGGATGATTATTAGGTGAGAGAAACTGACTCCCTTGGATTAAGTGTTCAACTAATCTTATGGAGATGATTCATGCTCCAGAAAATTTCTATTCCAAGACAAAAGACAATAAATGTAAGAGAGGTAGAGATCACAAATAGTACAGACAAACAGAAAATAAATTATCACCCAATTAGTTAGTCATTATTAGTAGATTTCATGACAGTTTTCAGTGTTGAGCAGATAGCAAAACTGTTGTTACACGTTATTCCCAAGCTAAAGAATCAGGAAACATCTTCTTGCTTCTAACACGTATGGGCAACTTCTGTGATTCCCTTTTTAAAGGTAAGAAAGGAACATCTGCTCCTGACCCCAGTAACTATACTCTCCTTAACTTAGTTTCTTTTCTCATTGCAAAGAAGCCCTCAGGCTTATTATTGGAACTTTCACCCCAGATAACCCAACTGTAACTGCACCCTCCTACACCAGCACTCTGTTTCCTGGAAAGGAACAGAGAGCACTTCTCAAATTATTGCACACATTGTTCACACTATACTAAAACATATAAAAAGTTGAATCATCTCCTACAAGTTTTGATCAGTTTTGTTACCTGCACCTCTAAAATGCCTAGCACGATGTGCCCTTTGACAATAAAACCATCAAACTCTTCTAACCTTATTTGTGTTGTAAAACGATCTGTTTTGCTGTGTAATGGCTCCATTGGCTTTAATCAATCCACCACAGGATTTAGACAGTCGTAACTCGCCAGCCTTGTGTCTCTAGTAAAAATGATAAAATAAAAGAAAAAAAATTGAAGAGACCATTGACCAGTAAACACTTAACTTTACATCAATTACTTTTAGTTTGCTTCCAAGTCAATTACAGTTCAGAAAACTCCTGAAAAATTTATATCACAAAAAGCACATATTTATTATCTTAACTATTACAAACAAGATGGTTGTCCACGCTTAATGCTCCACGCCACTTATTTTCTAGTGTTCCATAAATGTACTGATGGAGTGGACTGGCAGAACACTCCACCCTCAAAAACCCACAGATTATCTGCTTTGATTTTCCCACACACTACTTCTAATTATGGGGTTTGTCTCTTAATAAAGAGTGGTTTTATCTACAACTATTTTTACCTACTACTTTATATCCCATTCGATTGTCTTTGTGGTCAGGACGGGCAAAAGCTATCACTACAACCACTGTAACTTCGCAGCATGTGACTTGTATTACGGAGCTACTGCACAAAGAAAAGAAAACTGTCAAGTAGGAGTGAATGGGATCTCCAGGTAAGAAGCTGCACATTGAATAGATCATCTATCATAGCCTCCCAGCACACACAGATAGCAGTAACTTGTTTATGAATAAATTCAAAGTAAATATGTTGGTTTGTTCACAGCAGTCATTCCCAGAAGTTTACTGAATTTACTGGTGGCTCACAGTAAGCCCAACTTTATCAATCAACTTCACAACTGCTCATTTCCCTCTCTACTCCCAACATTGCATGCTACTTGATATGGACTGGTGCTTTACCAGTATGGTTGTGTCACAGAAGCACAGGCAATTTTCCCAGGACTGTAAGGTCTCATCTGAGAAAAAACATCCAAGCCAAAGGGCTTACAGGTGAGTTTCTAATTCTGTAAGTCATGCCTCTACAATACAAGCTGAAATCTACAGCAGGACAAAGAAGAGGCTTAATCTCCTCTCATTTCATCGTATACAAGAAGGAAACGCCAAGAGATACACTCTAATTCTGTTCAGAAAGCCTGCATCTATTCTCATTTTCTACACATTTTTCACCTTTTTATTAACTGCTATCACATGATATTCTAGTTAATTTACTATGGATAGATGCAGTCTGACACTACGCATGCTATTACAGAGCTGGAAGCAAAGCTGCAAAGCAGTGCTTTCCACTGAAACACTACTTGTCGTAGTTGTGCCGTGCCAGGTGAACACACCGACAGTACCAGAAAGTCCAAGGCTATTCTACTGGGGTCATTCTAGAAAATAAAGTGCTGGAAATCACATGTAATTGTGACTATCTGGTAATAGCTGCTTAGGAAAAATGACACCTATATTTGGACTTATGCATTTAATCTGCTCACGACAGATCATTTGGATCCATTAAAAGACCACACAGATGGAATGAAGACAACTGCATAAGAGTGGGAGCTCACCCTTTTAGCAGCAGAAAGCTTTTAAGTTGCCATGATATTTCAGCAAATCACAGACAGTGAAGACATCGCTTTTGGAAGCCTCTTTATTTAAAAACCATGACTTTTTCTTACTAATTTAAACTTAGCACATTTTTGTACATCCTTTAGCATTATTTGATATCCTACCTGGAAAATACCACAGAGCATCCGTCTACACTGGCCCTGGACTGCAGTTGTCTGTAATAATCCACTGCATGCTGCTATCCATTGAGTCACTCCAGTCTGGCAGCTCTGGAACAGAAAGACTAGCAATGAAGAAAAGGACACTAATATTCAGCAAATAGTTCACCTGTCCTCCTGCTTCCACAAGCTTTATTCAATTCTACAACAATCCTCAGATTAAACTCTCAACTTGTCTTTGACAGAAGTATAAACTTTGATTTTAAAAATATCATGCCTTCCCATACAAGCATGCAACCCAAGTTTGATGGCAGAAACAGATCAGCCAAAGGAAACAGCAGGCCACCTACATCACGACATTATACTACAGTTTTTATATCTATACAATAAATTCAAATACTTAAGAAGCATTCTTCAACTAAATTAGCAATCTCTAAAAAGCCCTTATCCAACTCTCAGCTTTTATGCACCTTTGTTTTCCTTTACTCAGGCACAGCTAAGAATTTTAGTATTTCAAAAACACATATTGTCCCAATAAATTTAAGTGAAGATAATTATTTTCTGTAATGAAAATGTCAAGTAATATAGAAAAGAGGAGGGGTTTTATCTGCCTGCGCTTTCTTTGCACTTTTTATCTTCTGCAATATTCAAATTAGTACTTCTTCATACATGTTCTACATTAATAGTGGAAATAATGTATATACTATCGCAATGGGTATGGTTTTTTCTAATAAAAATCTTCATTTTCAATTGGCAATAAAGATGATTAAGAGATTGAAGCATCCAACATATGAGAGAGGTCTAACTTTGAGAAAAGAAGAATCCAGAGAAATTTTATCAACTTGGATTAATACCCGATGGGGTGGGCAGTCCAACTCTTCTTAGGGGTGCCCAGTGAAAGGGCAACGATGAGATTAGCAGATCTGGCCAAAGTTTAGTAGGAACAGACCCAAAACCAACTTGACTTCCCGTTCCCTATTCCCTGTACCTGCACTGTCACTGCTGTCCCTCAGGTGCAGTGTATTGCCTCCTCACGCTGTCCCTTGTCAGCTCCTCACAGGGCTGCACTTTTAATCCATTAAGGGGATTGATTTGGGTTTTTAAAGACTGTGAGGGGAGAGATGCACAACCATAACAAATGTCTTCACTACTACTACACCTTCCCACTTCTACTNGGTTGGAACCAGACAAACTATCCATCAATACCTTTTCTTAGGTAAAAACAGCTTTCTCATAATGTCAGTATTAACTAGTAGAGCCGAAATGTTTGGACAGTAATCAAGACTGTATCATACGCTGTGAGGTCCTGAGAAGGCTTAAAGACAGAAGAAAAAAAAGATAATTTCCTTTCTTATTTCCAGTACAAAGAAGAGACACTGACAGTTTGAAGACTTATTTTTCATACAATTAGGCAACTATTAAACCCTAATGCAAAAGCAGATGCTGGGAAACGCCAAGGATCAGCAAAGCTTGAGCTGAAGCATGTTGCTGCTGTCAGAAGTCACCTGCCTCTTAGCTGTGTTCTCCCACAACTTACTAAAGCTCAGATGCTTCTCAGATTACAAAGTAAAGCACTTCAGATCACAAAAATGACAATGATCTGTCCTCCCCTCCAAACAGAGTTTCCTGGCTAGGCTGAAAAGCTGAATCAGCTTACTTTGCCAGTAAGCAAAGGGAGAAGCAGCTGGGAGATGAGGAGTTGCCCAGGCAAGCCTAGGAGACAAGCCCTTCACCTTCTGCAAGCAGGTTTTCATTGCAAACCGCACCCCGGGGTACAGCTCCCCAGAGAGCTGAGCCCATCTGCTGACTCAGTGCTTCTCTACCGCTCTCCCTGCTCCCCTCCTGCCTGGCTCCACCCTCCCTTTTTGCTACTGACTGCCTTTTTAACACACTAAAACTGCAGAAAACTATTTTTTGTTGCCACAGTTCCGCTGCTCTAGCATGTGGAGCACAGGGACCAAGAAAAATGCTGGAGGAGGCAATGGGAGGCAACAGTGCAAAGACACAAGCAAGGATAAAGAGCAGGAATGGGAGGAAGAAGCAGGAACTCCAGGTCACGGCATTTCTGTTGCTCTCAGGCAGGTTTGCTCTCGCTGCTTTCACCTTGAGAGGTGAAAGGACAGGGCTCACCAGGCTTGTAAAAACCACACCCCGAGACACCAGTTCCAAGAACGTAGTGGATTCATTTCGTAAGTGGGTATTGCCCTCTGACTAAGGGCCTTTCATTTTCCTGACGAATCCATCTCCACCTAGCAGTGCTGGCCATCCCTGTATTTGTGCTGTGACAGCACATTGTAGCCAAGCACAAACTCCCCCTTTCTACACTGTATGCTAAAAACTGGTACTCTGCTGCAAACACTTTAAAGGCTAACAAAGGAAAAAAAAGTACCCAAACGCATGAGAAAGAGGGAGTTATGTGATTAGTAATGCACTCTCACTCATTCACAGGGACCCAATCTCTTCCACTTAACGCAAAAATTAGAATCTTTGTATTACCCTTGCCCTCAAACACCTCTAAAGTGAGATGGGAATCTCCAAGAATTGCAGTCCCCACGCCACAGGGCACATACGCTGTGCCCAAAGCAACAGGAGAAGTACCAGACTGAGAAAAAAATTAAATTTCTCAAGCCCCAATCAGGAGGGCTAAAGCCTCCGTAATTCTTATGTAAACACAAACTCTGAAGGAAACCCTCCACCCGTGCCTTCACCGGAGACCAGTGCGGGGTGAGGGGGCCCCGGGGGGCGGGAGCAGCCGGTGGGTGCCGCGGACCCCGCCGCGGTTCTCACACGCCACCGAGGAGC
>VXBO01008144.1:137961-164573 GCA_013400135.1 Rhinoptilus africanus
CCGCGCCGCCCTCACCGCTGGCCGGGCCCGGGGCGCGGCGGAGGCTCCTGCCGGCGGGGGGAAGCGGTGTCGTGAGGCGGAGGAAGGGGGGGAGGCTGTCGGGCCTGCGCTGGGGCTCGGTTCGGAAGGGGGGAAGGTGGCAAGTCCGTGCCTGGCCGTCCGTCGTTGTCGGGCCTCTCCTGTGGAAGGCCCGGCCCGTGGCGGAGGGGGGGGGCTCTGCTTTCCCTGTGCTGCTGAGAGCGCGGCGCGAAGGCAGCGGTGGTTTCCTCGGGCTGAGGTTGATCTGGCTGCCCCAAGCCGAGACAGCATCTTTGTGAGGTGCCCGCACAGGGACTTTGTGGAGGCAGTGCCAGGAGAACACGGCAGAGCCGCTTATGCCAGTGTCCCCGCAGGCCCCGGAGCCAGCACCTTGCTGCCGGGAGCAATCCCACCCGTCCCCGGTGTGTATTCCCTGGTCATTGCTTCTGCTGGCACCAGCTTTCATGAGGCTGCGGAGTGAACCTGAGCAGCAGCCCGGCGGGTTGAAATGAGCTGGCTTGTTTTGCCAGGTTAGTCTTAACCTGGATCCCATCCACATCACCTCACAAATGTTAGTCCTGGTGCACGGGAGGCTGGTGCAGATGTGAGCAAGAGCAGCTGGGGAAGAGAGCGAGGCTGCACTTCAGCAGCAGGGCTGGCTTAAAGGGCTTGGGGAACTATAATATTCTACTCCTCCTTTTCCCAGCATATTTACTGGGATGTCAGCTTCTCAAGAGGGCAGTAGCAGCTGTTTTAATGGCCGTGAAACTCCACAGTAGTGCTTAGAAATCTTTCATATGTTCTTAAATGTCAGGCCTCAGGGGGCCAATGGAATCACCTGCTTGGACTTCCTTTCCTCAGGCATCCCAGATCCCTGTGCCTGCAGTGGGTCTTTTCCAAGATGTTCTGACTCACCACAACTATCTGCTGAAATAGGTTTAAGTATATCTGACAACGTGTTTAGCGAGCAAGTTGTTCTGACGCGGGGCTGGATGTTGAACAACACAGGGAACTATAGCTCTCTGTCAGGGATATGCTACATTTCAATTTGTTCTTGTGCCTGCGGCTAATTCTAGGGAGGAAGGTTAAAGCTAGCTCTGCTTCGTTCTGTTTGCTTAACTGGCCTCCATGTGTTAGACTCAGAGCAATATTAAATACCACTCATAACAGCGATTTTTTTTGTGAGAAGGCGAAGGAGGAGAATGATTACGCTTTTCTGAAGCCTCCTCTTTGCCATTAGTGAGTTAGAGTCATTGGAAGGGATGAAGCTCAATAACCCGTGCAGTGTATAGTCATAGAGAGAAAAGCCTTCTGTCAGTAGCAGAGTCTCACAGCGGTGCACAGGGGTCTCTCCATCGTAGTGGACACTTTCTAACTCAGAGCTGTGTGTCTGATAAATACACTGAGTGTCCCAGCTCCTGACACTCACCTGTGTTGGTCTTACCTAATGATGCACAGGAGGATTTTGACAGATTTCAGTTGGACAAAATTACCATCTTACCTAAGATTCGCCATGTAGCACTAAGCCCTTTTCATGTCAGTCTAGCCAAACACAGCTACCTCACATGCCCAGAACAGCACATCAGGCTGCCTCCAAAGGGGACATGGAGATGGAAGAGTTGGAGGTGGATCTGAATTTCAGTTTCAACTCTAAGGGGATTTCCTCAGTCAGAGCATTGGCAGTTTACTCCCCTTTATGTACACAGTCCTTGCTGTCCTCAGGTTCCTACTGCTCAGCTCTGCTCAGTGGGCAGCTCCATGACTGCATGAGTCTTAACCTCAGTCATAACGAATCTTCCGTGTGGAACTGCTCTTAGGAGAGCATTTTAACCAGCAAGAAGTAATCCCAGAGGTAGGGTAGCAGAGTTCCTATCTGACTCTTGGCATTCTTTCATCTGAAGCCATTGACGATGGCAGAGAAACTTGCTTTCGTGAATATGCTAAAACACGTGGGGGAACATTACCAATGGCCTTAGGTGTGTTGGCAACTGGCTGAACAGGAAAGCAGAATCAGAAAGGATATAATGATATTTAATTTATATATGAATTTAAAAATAAGTTTCACATTATTTATTATAATTATTAATTTATTAATAAGATTANGCCATTCCAAGAGGCTGGAGGGAGCAGCTGTCAGAGGGAGGAGATAAGGGGCCACAAGTCATTGGCAGAGAGAAAGTAGTCTAGAGAAGTTTAAGTGAAGGATGAATGGGAAACAAAGAGGGACAGAGAAACTTCCTTCCCTCAGTGTGCTAAAACACGCTGGAGAACAGCAGGGGTGGGGCTGGATGTATGTGTGCATGGAGAACGAGAGAGGATCCTAATCGGGCACCAGCGCATGGAGACAGCAACAAGCACAGACTCAGAGTCTGGGGGAGGGCAGGGGCATAGAAGGGAGGGAGGAACTGCAGAATCCTCCAGATAGGTGGTGTTTGCCATTAAGTGTGACCTAGAAGGGCTATGGGACTGCTCGGTGCTAAAGGTGCAGGGTGCAGAAAGCTGGGTGGAGGTGACTCTCTATGATCTACCCACAAAGTCCTCTTTTTAGGACGGGGTGGTGGAGGAAAGGCCTGATGACAGCAGGAATGGTGTTGGGGTGACGGGGCCAAGCAGTGCAATCTGTGCAGATGGTGCAGTGATGATCAACGCATGTCAGGATGGTGGGAGAGGCCTCCCTCTGCTCCTGCGTGCCAGGTTAGACTGGTGGATGAAGTGAGGATACAGTTGGACAATACAACTAAGCAGATAAAATTGCGAATTGCTGAGAGGAGCAGTCCTGCCCCCTGGCTGCAGTGGCACAAGCACTCAGGTTTAACTTTGGCTCTGCAGAGCATAAGGTTTGCTAGAGCACACTAGGTCTGGGTTAAGGGTGTTGTGGTGGCTGGCAAGGCTTCATTTTGACAAGTCAACTGCTGTGCAGAAGAGGAAGGGGGATATAATTGTAGCCTATTAATTAAAGCCTCAGTCCAGCAAGCACCCGAACACAAAGGGTGAGTGTGAAGCTTATCCAGACTTGAAAAAATTCATGGAGGAGAATTCCATGTCCACCTATTATCCACATATGTGAAGACAGGATAAGGGTCCAAATCCTCTCATTACCAAGAATGGAGACAACAAGGGACTGTGACTTTTTTAACCCAAAAAGCAGGAGGGAGCTGGAGTTAAAAACACACAAGTGTTTCTTCAGTGTTACAACACTACACCTAAATCGAGTGGATTGACAAAACTAAGCCCTTCAAAACAACTGACAGATCCAAGTTGCACCTAACATTTTTTTTTTAACAATTTTGACTCAGTGTAGCCCGTGTAAGCCAGTTTAGGAATTTTTATCTTATTCTTAATGCTGTTTTGATCCAGTCTCAGGTGGCCTTCTGATGACTTACCTGTTTTTCAGGACCACAGCCCCATTGAATTACAGGCACTGCAAATAGGCAGAGCATATAAGGAAAGAAGAGTTGCAATGGAAGAGTTGAGTATTATCAACTGGGAGACTGGGTCACCTGATAATGAAATATTTATCAGAGCAGACACTGACTTCCCGATTCAATGAACTGCTAATTAGTGACATAAAGTGCCACAGGAAAGACTGGAAGAGGGGCAGAGGCCTCTCTAGCATAATTGTGATGGCCATCCTTGGTGTGAAAAATTCTAATTAAAATCCCTTGGTGTAAAAGGTTCAGATTAAAATTCCTTAATCTTAATCAGGGCAAAACTTGAAGATTGATAGCATTGCACATCAATCTACCCCAGCCTAGGCCACCAGCTCTTCTCCATGGGGAGAATGGGACAAAGGCTCTGTATTTTGCCCAATTCCATGCTGGTCTCAGAATGCCACCTTGTCAAAACTGTGTATTTATCTACCCTTAAAACTTCAGTTTTGACAAACTGTCCTTTTTACATGAAGAAGTGTCAAAATGCTCCAGGCCAGCTATGATGCTTAGCTAATTTGCTAGTTTTTAAAATGTTTGCCTTCACTTGGGTGTTCTAGGCTATGATAGAGACTGAGATTTTCATTCTGGGTTGTTATATTATTCCTTAGTTGGCATCCTTAATTACAGATGCAAATCCTGTAGATATGTAGCTAAAAAGATCATGTAGACCATCCTCCACTTCCTGTACTAAATGTAGTAAGGCCTCTCTCGTGCATGTTTTCTGATCTGAGCCTAAAAATTTCAGTAAGGGGATTCCCAGTTTCCATACGAAGCTCGTTCCAGTCTTTCACTGTGAAAGTTTTCTCATACTTAACATAAAGATGCTCAGTGTGAGCCCCTCCTCCCTTTGATGTCAAGTTCCTAAAGGCATTAGGTAAGAGCAGACTTTGGCTAATATTTAAGAAATCAGCCCCAGGCTCTTTGCTGTGAGAAGCATTGGATGTGGAGAACCCCTTAGTTGGGTCTTCTGGAGATAAAGCTTCTTACCACAGCTCTGCAAGTTTTTTCTTGTATAACCTTTATCAAATTACTTGGTTTTTTCACTGCGTTAATGGATATACACATATTTCCTCAGAATAAAAGAGAATGAAACAGTATTGATGTGCTTTTTTTTAAGTAGCTTGTTGTAGTGCCATCAGAAATAAGAAGCACAAATGGGCATACTGTCAAAAATAGGAGATACAGTGTGGTGAGCCACCAGCCTGGCTCCTGCGTGGCCTCTGCTTACCTCGGCCTTGAGCAAGGCGTATGTCTTTCGGAGTGAGCAATACAGTACCGGAAAGACAAAGGGGCTGCACCCAAGAATTCGGCACAGTGAGAACTGCCTGATCTGACAAACTGGAATCTCCAGGTTAAATCTTTCCTGAATTTTTCCCCTTTCGGACCTCACAGGCAAGGCACCTCTATGACCTCTTATATTTTTTACTTGCCACTTTTCCTCCTCTCCGTCAGTGACGATGTTCTTTGCAGACCACTCTGCAGTCAGACTTTCTGTGTGTAACTCACCAGGAAACAGATTTTCTGTGTGTTTTTTTAAATCTGCCTATTTCTGTCCACTTTCAAAAGACACAGAGGTCCTTGGGCTATTGCGGTCCCGAGATTACATCTGCATTTAGCCTCTCCCAAGCTGGTGCAGTGGTTGTTACTACAATTCTATTTCTTTTTTGACTTAACTAACAAGGAAAGATAAGTAACTTTTAAACAAAGGCATTTAAAAATATTTGGTATACCTGGCCTCCTAATTGCCTATGAACACATAATTTTATTTCAAATGTTATCAGAGAACATGCTTTTTCCATTTTTACACAGAAAAATACACTGATCATTTTTATGTAGGCCTGTGTTTTTATATTTTAAAACATTTTAAACATTAATCAACCATTTTGAAAAATTCTAAATATATGAAGTCCCATAACAACTTCATGTATTTTTTTCTTCTCAGTCACATGAGGAGTCAAAATCAACTTGATAAGGCAATTTTTAGCCCCACATTTGCCGAGGAGAGCTCCCTCCTCCTGGAAAACAAACATACTTTAGGGCAAAAGCACAGATCTTTCAACTTCAGTCTTTCCTCTGCTCAGTCAAGAATTCCTGTCAAAGTCCAGATTTAAAATTATATTAATTTTCCTTCTTAACCACCTGCTCCTGCTTCTGCAGGAGAAAAGTTAAAGAAAATCGCATGATCCCGTGGGGAAGCAGGATCTCTCTGTGTTACCTGGGGCAAGCGGAGCCGGGGCACCCCAGACAACGAGAGGGGAAATAGTCTGTAGGGGTATTCCAGGGTGTCTGTGTGGGTATTCCAGGTGTCTGTGTGGGTATTCCAGGGTGTCTGTGTGGGTATTACAGGGTGTCTGTGTGGGTATTCCAGGTGTCTGTGTGGGTATTCCAGGATGTCTGTATGGGTATTCCAGGGTGTCTGTATGGGTATTCCAGGTGTCTGTATGGGTATTCCAGGATGTCTGTGTGGGTATTCCAGGACACTCTGGAGATCACAATAAAGAGAAACCCAATTGCCAAAGCTCAGTTCAGGTCCGGCAGGTCTCATTACCTCTGGTGGGGTGCCAATACCGCAGGACTGCCGCCTGGCCCCTGCCGCTCCTGGAGTGTCTTTGCACTTTCCCAGCGCTCCAGGTTCTGAAAGGGCCTTGTATGTACCATGGAGCCGGTGCAGGTCTGGCACTGCTTCCCTCCTAATGCACCTTTTTGGGGCTTGAAGCGGAACTGAGTGATAACAGCCCCTTGGAGCTCTGGTCCATGTGGATTGACTCCTTCCAGAGTGCACGCGGGTGCCCTGGCTCTGCCCTGACCAGCACCCCAAGGCCACGGGCTGCAGCGAGGGGCCACCTGACCGCACGGGAAAACCCAAGTGCTGCTGGATTTCCCGCTCTGGCTGTGTGCTGAAGGAAAACGGCATTTCTAAGGTTCAACCAGTAGTTCATAACAAATTTGTCATACTTCACTTTTGCAGTACTTTTCTCCTTGCATACAGAGTAAATCTGGACGCTCTTGAGACCAAGTTCACCCGAGCTGACAAAGGACTTCTCATGGGCTGTAATTATATTTTTAACAACTTAAAGATGCTTGTCCACGAGACTGAACACTCAGTTTGGGGTCTCAGCATGCATATGTTTGCTACTGCTGTTTCCCAGGATAAATGCTATTTAAAAATATAAAAATAAGAGAATTTTTCAATAAAAGCCTTGTGGACCTTGAAAGGTTTGGCAAGCATGGAGATCAGTCCCCTGATCTGGAATTCCTTGGCTAGGGGCGTAAAGTGGTCCTTGCTGTGGTCTGCAGGAGGGAGTTTCCCCTCTCCTGCGCCAGTGCTGCTGGAGGAGAAGCAGACGTGAAGCGAAACAGGCTCCTCACCTGAACCTCCTGGAGTCTGGTGGAGCCTAGCGAGCAAAGCCCCGGGCCCAGGGCTGAGCTGGTGAGGGGAAGTAGAAATAGGACCTGACTACTTTTTCTGAGCTTCTGTATCCTAGTGGCTGCCACTACTGTTAAAGATGATAAACTCCTATTTGTTCCCTTTCGCCTGCCATCAGTATTCGGTGTTTGCCAGGGCAAGCCCAGGACGTTTCCCTCCCCACCTGTCAAACGCGGAGTGTGCTTTGGCACCCGTCCACCGCCGAGCCTCAACGACTTGAGCAGACCGCTGCAGAAACAAGACATCCCAGTCCTTAACCCGCTTCTGCTTCATGAGCTTTTCTTCCCATCTACATGCTTTCTGAAGAAGAAAGTGTTTGCTGGTCAGAGAGGTTTTCCACTTGCGCCTCCTTCAGCTTTCCATTACCTCTAAGAGGTTATATGGGGTGCAGTGCTATACACTGTGCTGTACTATATGCAGAGGTGTTCAGACTTAATTTATTCCCTTCTCCTGGATAAAGATTATTGCAGCTGTGTGTTTTGGAAAACTATCAATGAAGGGAGTTCAGCTCATACAACACACTTTCAATAGGGTACTGTACTCTATATTTCCAGGTTCTGTTTTAATTACACTTGCATATTACCTTGGAGGAAGCTGAAATCTGGAAAATGTTTTCTCATATACCATGTCTTAAACCTTCCTGACCTTCTGTTTTATACCAAGTACATTTATGTTTGTGATGAAAACCATATAATATGGGGCAAGGTTTGGCTATCCGGGATAATCTATCAGAGGCATGCTGTCAGCTCCTCCTCGCAAAGACTGAGCAATTTTCGCTGAGAAACGTCCCCGTCATCCCTCACCCCACCGCCTTCCAGCAGTCGTTCCCTCTTCCCTCCCTTCACGGGGCTCCCCGCAGGAGTTGGCCACGTGCTGTGAGTTGGGCAGAATAGTGGCCTTCTGTGTCAGCGAGAGGCTCCTGCTGCTCTGAAGAATCCTCAAGGATTCCTCAAGGGACTGCGCAATAGGATGGCTCATGCAGTCCCAATGTGGTGCCCATATCCCAAAAAAACAAGGAAAAGGCCCAGCGTCCTGTCAAGGAGCTGTGCCTGACAGCGTGCTCCCACAGCTTCGCAGAGGCTGCTGAGCAGGAGCAGGACTGGAGTCCTCGCCCGGGCTCCCTCCCACTGCGCCGGCCGGGGCAGGGCAGCCAGCACTGTCGCTGAGATTCCCTACTGGCCGCACTGGAGACCACTGGAAATAAACCTCCTCAAGGCACTGTGCAGGGAGAGGGGCGCCGGTGAGGACTTTTGCATGCCATCTCCCCTCTAGCCAGGAGTAAGCGGTTACCAGCAGGTCACAGAGGTGCCCCGTGGGCTCGCAGCAAGAGGCGCAAACCTCCTCCAGCCATCGGAAAGCGCCTGCTTCTCCGGGCCGGCAGCAGAACTAAATCCGCACGAATCAGGCACCTGCTCCGGCGCAGCTTTCAAGTAACCTTTAAATTTGTGCCAGAGAGCTACATCTTGATCCTCACATCCTCAGGGTGCCTGGAGAATATCCCAAGAGAAAAGGTTTTAGTGAATATGAGTGAGCAGCAGAGGGTCTGCCAGTTCTCAGCCCAGCTCTTGAAGCCCAGCACTTTGACGTTCAAGAAGTGCGGATTGCTGTCCGCATCTTTCTTCCATTGCCTCTGGAGGAGCTCCCTCCTCCCGGAGGCAGAGGAAGGTGGTGAGTTCTCCAGCCTGGGACACGGGTCTCTGCTCCCAAGTCTAGCACAGACATGGCTCGTGAGGTTGCTCCCTTTCTTGTCTCAATGTCTCACCCTAAAAAGCAAAGTAACTTTTACTTCATAAGGAGTAATAAGAATTATATAAATCTTGTCAAGCAGGAGCTTTTTAGTGGGACTAAGCTGCTTTTGAACTCAGCTGTAAACAAGGATTTCAACTATGAGGCAAGAACTTATAAAATGGAAAGTTTTTCATTAGAAAGCAGTGATTATGGAAAAGTAGTGTTGGTCATAATAGAAGGCTGAGTTAGAACTCCTGGTATGATGCTGTAGCTGAGAGGGAAAGCTGAACCGAGGACTAGGACGAAGGTCAAAATCCAGTAAAAGTAGAGTTACTTGTGTCTCTGTGGCATTGATGAGTCTGTACTGCAACATTAAATGAGTTCTGGTGTTCACGCTACAAAAAGTTTTTGGAGAGGTGAGAGCCTAAAGAAAAAAAAACACAAGAAGAAGAAATCTGGTAAAGGAAGGTGCACAGCAAAAGCACAACCAAGCTGATGTGCCTCTTCCATAGAAAATACAGGAAGAAAATTCATCACCGTCTGCAAAGGTAGAACAATGCCCAGGGGAGTAAGTTTTTGCATGTAGCAGACAAAGAAGCCAATTCACTGATTCAAAGTGAACACTGGACAGTAGGTAGAAATAGCTGCTTATTAAAAAATGAAGTGCTAATATTCACAGAATTAGCTTAGAGCTGAATGTGGTGAGCTTTTTAAAACTTTCGGTCTTTAAATCAATCCTGGATCTCTCTTTCCAAACACATAATACCCAGCTATTACGTAGCGTCATTTAATTCCAAGGAACTTTAAAAATAGCCTTCCTTTAAAAAAAAAAAAAAAAATTAGTGGGAAAAGAGACCACATCAGAAAGCCATGTCTCTCTACCAGGACAGTGGCCAAAGCCCTGTTAAGTCCTACTCAACGGATTAAGCCAGGAGGTCCCACTCTACCAGTTCCCTCCAGGTTTGGGCTTCATACGGAACATGGGAATGGTTTGCCCAAGTCAGACCATGGATCCGTCTAGCCCACCTCCTACAGGCAGCAGCAGATCCTTGAAAAGAAAATAAGGACAGGACAAATGTGCAGCGAGGTTTTCCTGGCACGGCTTCTCAGCTTCCAGCTACCGGTGGCTCAGAAAGTCCCACGGACTCATGTTCAGCAGCAGATATTTCTTCCATGCACTTACTCCGTTTTTTTAAACATATGTAGACTTTCAGCGTCCGGACCAGGGCGTGGTGAGGGGTTCTGCAGGAATCAGAATCTTTCGGCTTGTTTCAAACCCATCCTGAACCAGTGTCAGTCGGTGCATTGTGGTTCTGGTTTGGGAGAAAACTCGCTCCCCGTTCACAGTCTTAGCCCTCATCGCTTTTCCTTCTTGCCCTAATCACCTCTCACTGATGGGCTCTAGTCTGTCTAATTACTCCTCGCACAGAAGCTGTTTCATACCTCCTTGTTCCTACTGTCCTGCTCCAGCCCTACTGTATCACAGCACCTAAATCCCTGGAGTGCCTGCGTCTTCTTTTCTCATTTGTTCTCTCTTTCTCTCCCAGTCATTCCTAAAGTTGTGTTTGCTGCCTTGATGACCGTAAAAACTGAGCTGACTTCTCAGGGACTCAGAGGTAAAATTTTTTACCTAGAGTAAGTGCGGCTCATCAGGCTAAATGATCTTAATTGGTCTTCCTGCCCTTATCACCTATGAATTAAACTACCGCCCTTCAATCACATAAGATTCAGTCAGTATCAACAGTCCCATAATTTGCTTGTAATTGCCAGCTCAGCATAGTGACCTTTTATAGTACTGAATTAAATTCCTTTTCTCCTGAGTCTCCCAAACCTCTGGAATTTTCCCAGAATTCCATGATTTATTAAAAATCAGTAGGCTTATTGGTGCAGATTAAATGTTTTAAAACTCTGACAATGCCAGCTCATGCTCCTCATCACTTTCTTATCTTACTGGCATGGGGAATATTTTATTACTGTGGCAAGAAGTTAATTATTTCTTATGGCTTTTTCTCTTACCAAAAGCATTATGATGTTTTGGGACAGATAGCTCCGCTGTGTTTGTATTTTGAGATAAATAGCAGGTCATTTTTCTTAGAACTCCAAAGAATCAATCTGTTTTTAAAGTTTCTATGCCTCAGAAAGATTCCAGCTTACATTTTGGGGAACTTATTGCTCAAATATTCTTCACACAGCATTATTCCATTTAAAAAAATCATGAAGTCATTGATAAACTTGCCTCATTTCTGTAATATTTCTGCATACATTTGAGGTTCATCTTTCATGCGCGACCCACGCCAAGTGGGTTTGAATCCCAGTAGAGATGCTGTGAAGTGAAGAGGGCTGGGCTGGAGGCACTAGATGTTCAAACCTCTCGCCCTTGACCGCGCGTGGGCACCAGGCTGTAGCTCAGGGATCTGTAAATCCACTGTGACACGTATCGTCGCTGGTGTGGGTGACACCTTCTTGCAAATGCCTTCATGTGCTAGAGTAGCTGTTTGGCTGCGTGCCCAGAGCCTGAGTGTCAGCCACGCTGCTGCCAGTCCCCCAAGCCCGTCCTTTCTCTCCTCTCTCCCTCCTCACACTCGGTGTTTCTCGCCTGCAGGACGCATCCAGCAGCTGTGCTCACAGCGTACCTCCCTTTACGTAAGGACACAGCAGGAAAAGGAATCAGTTGAATGTGGAAGCATTTAGTACAAGTCCTGCTGCTGCGTGATTTATGTCATAAATCTAGCTCAGATCACCTATTCCCCAAAGGGTGCGCTCCCTACGAGGGGTGCTGGGGTGGGTGGCTGTCTCAGCCCTCCTTCGCCAGCTGTCCAGCTTCATATTCGAGGGTCCAGGCAGGAATATAACTCTCCCAAGCAGCAGTTGGAGCCTTCTAGTCCCAAAAGGGGCTCCAGGAAAGCTGGGGAGGGACTCTGGATCAGGGAGGGGAGCCATAGGATGAGGGGGAACGGTTTTAAACTGGAAGAAGGGAGATTTAGACCATATTAGGAAGAAATTCTTGGCTGTGAGGGGGGTGAGCCCCTGGCCCCGGTTGCCCAGAGAAGCTGTGGCTGCCCCATCCCTGGAGGGGTTCAAGGCCAGGTTGGACGGGGCTTGGAGCAGCCTGGGCTGGTGGGAAGTGTCCCTGCCCAGGGGAGCAGGGTGGAACTAGATGGTCTTTACGGTCCCTTCCAACCCAAATTATTCTATGGTTCTGTGATGTGAAGTGTTCCCCTTCCTGGTGCCTCCGGCCAGACAGAAGTGCAACAGGGAGAAGGAACCGGGCCCAGGCCCTCCACACCCTGGGGATGTGGAAAAAAAACCCAAACCAAGGACTATTAGGTTTAACAGGAGCCTCTCCACTGTTGTTTGGGGGTTTTTTTGTAGACAGCAAGTCCCTCTCATGCCTGCAGCTGAATCCCAAAAGGACAGAGGGACCCAATCTGCAGGTACCTGTTCCCAGAGAGGAGTCTCCTCTGGGGCACTGAGCCCGCTGTCACCCATCCGTCCCCTGCTCAGGACACGGATGCTTCCGTCTGCTCTCCAGGGCCCGGCTCTTCCCTCTGGCTGCCATTAGTGCTCTGGATCAGCCTGCTGGAGCAAAGGGCTGTTGTGAAAAGCCCCGAAATGCCCAAGTGAAGCACTCAAAGTATCTGTCCCGAACAGCACAATCGGTCTTTTTAACCTCAGGCTGGAGAAGACTGACTGCGTGTCTGCCTGTGGCCCCGCCGGGAAATTCATGATCCACCTCAAAACCTCATAAACGAAAGTGCCTCCTCATCCGGACTCAGGTTTCTCAGCTCTGTTGCTCTCACCTCCCGCCGCAGCACACGTGGCCACCGTCGGCTCCGGCTGCGAGGTGCCGTGGTCGGGAGCCATGTGCCTTTGCTGGGCTTCAGCAGCCGGCTCCCGCGCCGAGCCTCCAGCAGCTTCTGGGTCTGAGTAACCCCAGAAAGCCACTGGCACGAGGACAGGCAAGTGGAAAGAAAGAATTACTCGCACCCAGCCCTCACAGAAAGCTTTTTTTCCTGGTGGGCATGTAGAAACGTCGCCTCCCCCCAGCAGCACTGCCGCCCAGCCCATCTCGTGTCCCGTTTGGCTGTGCGTTCACCCTACAGTCATTCCTGCATTTAGTCCATCTTATGATTTGATCTTTCCCCACCCCGTTCTCAGCCCCTGCCATCCCCCGCTGCCGTGGGGCTGCCTGTCGGCCTCCCCCAGCCTCGCTGCCCCCCGGATCTTTCTCCCAACCCACATTCCCTCCCAGGTTTCTTCACTAGGCTGCTCCCCGTGCTGCCATTAGCCTTTTATCCTCTCCAGACGGGTTCCTGTAACCTGATCGCTAACCCTGTGAGTTAATGACTCCTTTGCCATCTGAAGTTTATGAGTCTTATTGCACCTTTGCAGAAAAGAGAGCTCCTGCGAAGATATACAGCCCCTTCCCTAAGCCCGTGGAGGACCCGAGTTGTGTTTCTCTTTCAACGTTTCTCGAGAAAGATTAATGCTTGGAAGCCATTTGCATGAGCAAAATGAAACGTGTCTGGTTTTATCAAGAAAAGGCTTATTTCTGACTTTGTGCCATGATAAATGGCATCTTGTAAAAGCCGGGCTGAGGGTAACTGAACATGCAGAACCAATACCCTCCTTTTAGTGGCGTTTCTCTGGCAGTACGACGGGCAGAGTCTGCTCAGCCGGGATCCCTGGATGGCAAAACCTGTCTCAAGGTGTTATAGAAAGCAAAATCATACAGAAAAACCAAGGAAAAGAGCATTTTCTGCCCCCTAATACAGGGTCACCCAATTAATCACTATTATATTTTTATATATATAATATATATAATATATTTTATATATATATACAATCACTATATTATATATAACAGTCATTTTTTTCTTGACAGCTGTGCCCTTCAAAATGACATCAGGGAAAACGGAATCCATTTGCATTACTTCAGCTTGCCAAATCAGTGCAGAAAATTGAAAGTAGTTCCGAAAAAAACCCCAGCAAAATAGGGACAGCAGTGAACTCGGAATGACAGAATAAATGGGCTGTCCTGAGCACTCAGCAAAGCATATTCGCTGCGCTGTATTTACTGTTTTTTCAAAAACTGTTAAGATTTCCTTGTTTATTAAATTTGTCGAGAAGCAATGAAATCGCATGCAATTTTATTTTTAAATATCGTTTTACTGCCCAACAGCAACAGTAAATTAATAAAATAACACGTGATTGAGCAGGACTATGGAGTGAAAAAAAACCTGTTTGCTTTGTACATTCTTATTGGTCTTGGCTAAGATGTTATAAAAGCAGTATCTTTTAACACCTTTTATTATACAAGGGTCAAGGGGTTTTTATGTTTCTTAAAGAAAGCTTCAAATAGCCCACATAGCGGGTTACTGCATCTTTCATATGGCTGCTGTATAAACAAGCACATTTTACACAGGAAATGACATAACCATGTAAAAGTGTACATGGAGTTTAGGCACATATTCAAACACTAATGGGAATGCATTGTTTTAAATGGCATACTTTTATGTTTACCTATTGAGCCGAGTACCCATATTTTAGCCAAATACAACAAAAATTATCCACACATACCTGTCTTATAGTGTACTGTTTATTTGAAATTTGGACCTTCACAAAGACTCTCGTGGGACAGATAATGACCCTAAAAAGTAAATACAAATGAGGCATTCTCAGTGAGAGAGTGAAACCTGCCATCATAAAGGTGGAAAGCTGAACTTTTAACCTGGATTGCTTTGCAGCTCAGGTTTCTGCACGTTTCTACCATCCAGTTGCGAACACCAGCTCACCCATGGGAAGAAAGCCGTAACAATCCGTTGGGGTGTCTACCTTTGCATGTTCTGTAATGACCAGGCTAAAGAAAGCAGTGCCAAACTTCTGCAATTTCAAGGTCCTCTGTTTCTTTCCAGTTTCTTTGCTGCGGCTCAGCCCTATCCCTAAATCTCAGATTTCAGAGAGGAATGAGGGTTGAGTCGAGTCCACCTGGGTTGTGCTTTTGTGCTCATCAGTGATAACGAACATTTAGGACAGCCACAATCACCTATCTTGGGCCGTTTCCGTACGTGTTTCTGCTCTCACACCAGATAACTGAAACCGCACATTTCCATGTAAAGTCTGGACAAGATTTGCAGTGGTTTGTGAGGAGAGACTGAGTGGAAATGTGTTCGCAGTGGCAGCACCTTTTTGTTGCTATTGAAATTTTAGGTGAGTTAAGAATAACAGAAACTGCTTTGAGAAGAGCAGTGAAAGAGGTCACTCCTTTCAACACTGGAGATTTAAGTGAAAATAACCACTCAGTAAGTATCTTATAATTAATTACAGAGACAGAAATCTGCCCCAGATGATCCCAATGGCTCAAACAATACACCAGTAAAGCACCTATAGGCTAGTATCCAGTTTAACCATGGTGAAAGCCAGTGACCACTCCAGAATAAAACAGCACTGAACTGGAATTCCCAGAGTTATCAAACAGTTTCCATAATGTAAATGCAAAAGGATACTCTGGACATCGCAGCACTGGTTTGTAACCAGTGTTATAAACCAAGGATACTCAATTTAAGAGTGAAAAGTGAAAACACTACCCTAATCCTGCCATCTACCATGCCCGCCGTTTTAAACTCCTCACTTTGTGCTGGACCAAACTTGAGTAGTGCCGGGCTGTCCCTTCTGGATGTCACCACCCTTGAGCTACCAACTGAGCAAATGTCATGTTACCTCCTAACCTCAGCACTTGGGCTGAAATTGCTTCTCTTTAGGCCAAACCCAATATCTGGCAATTTTGATGCGGTAATAAGCTATTGTAATTCTAGCATTTTAGTGTCTGTGGTTTCATATTTGTTTAAACAGATATAAAAGATCTACTGGTGGGTTGGGGTTTTTTAACTTTTCCCTTCAAGGTATAACTACTACCTAGCAGAATTTTGGTTTTTGAACCATTGGCAAAGTGTATTTTTTAAGACTTTAGTATGTCAGTATTTCTTTTGGTTTTTCCTGTGATCATACTGTTTGCTCTGGGGTAATTGCAAAGTCTTGGCATTTTTTTTCCATTTAGATGCTGATGCATACTGAATTTAGTTACAATTTACCTGAATTTTACTTTACTCATGTATTGAGAAATTCATACAAGGATAGGAAACGAGAACTTCAGAGAGATACCAAGTAGGTTTTTAAAACTTTTTGTGACCGGCCTCACCAGGATCCTGGGGCTGATCGACAGCTCTGCTGTGTGAAGCAAATAGCAATTTTCCCCCTCAGATCGCCAAGCTATGGTGGATTCATTGCCTGTAACACCAGTGCTGTCTTCCTCCAGAGCTGCTGTGGCATCTCACGGATCCGTCTGGAACTGAAGCAAACTGCCCTTTGCAGGCAGTTGTAATCCCAAGAGTTAACTTGTCTCTTAAGACAACTTAGATTTGCTTCAAGTGAATTTAAATAGGCAGTGTTTGCTATTTTAAACCGATCACCCTGAGCCGTTGAGGAATGTGTGGTCAGTAAATGGCATGGCACAGCTATGTCTGTCATAGGTGAGCACAGAGGGGTCACCGGGAATGCGCAGACAGGGATAATCATGGGGGCTTTCATGCAGGGAAGACAGGAGACAACCCTTTCTCATGGTGATCAAGCCAACCTCTCCAGAAGGTCGCTGTGGTCAGTGCTAGAGAAAGGATCCTTAGAAGCTGCAAGCCAGTCTCCTGGAAAACAGCCAGGAGCAGGAATGGCTTGCGCAGGATGGGCAAAAAACGTCTGAGCTGCCCTTGTGCTGTAGACTTGGCAGGAGAATCTTTTCTCTCCTGCTGTAGCAATGGTAACTCATATCTAAATTAGCTTGTAGTAAAACTTGAAATTAAAAACTCTTTGTTGTTTTGAAAGTCGTATGAGACTGGGTCTCATAAGCAGTTAGTGCAGGGGACAGAAACTGTTGGTCCAGCCTCCGGCTCCATCATGATGAAGAAAGGCAGGACCTGGGAAGCGCAGACACCGAGAGACCAGCAGGGAGACAGGGGAGCCCTGGGAACAGCCCTGACCCACAAAATAGATCCATAAGATGCCAGAATGTTAGGAAATTGCTTCAAGTGCTCGTCATTCTACGTGCCTGTTAACCTGCTAGTTAGTGATTCACCCTCCTGTCAAGTACAGCATCCTGACCCAGCTCGTTCCGTGTTACCTCATGGCCTGCACCAAGAGGTGTCGATTCCTGCAGGCAGAAATGACGGCACTGAGCCGGGACAAAGAGATTGTACACATGAAAGCTCCCTGCAGTGCTTTTCCTGCCTCACCGTGCTGTAGGTTTTGGTACACGACAGGTCTGCCTGCACAGGGGAACCCCATGTGCCTGGCAGCAAGGCTGCTTAACGGGGTATTTTAATCTGGTTAAAGGCTCAGCCAGCTAGAGAGTGCAAGAGGAAGGGCAGAGCTTTTTGTCACCGTTTTACTGTGGCTATTGAGCAGGAATTTAGGATAGTTGGCTGCTAGTGCGAGGTAGAGCACGTCCAGTGTGGAGTACCGACCAGGAGGACCTCAGAGGCCACGCTCAGCTCCCTGCCACGACCCTCACTGGTGACATCGTGCCAGGGAGAGTTCAGATCCAGGAAATCGCGCAACTTGGTGGTTTAAGGTGATGAAACAATATCAAACCTTGGCATTTATAGTTTATACTACTGATAAGCTACTTCAATAATTTCTGATGGTTCTCATGGCCTTTCTGACCTGTCCACAGTTGAACATCTGGTACCCAGTTTTGTGGGTAGAAACACACAGAGAGTAATTCCACAATAAATTTATAATCCATGTCTAGAACAAAGGGGATATGCAAACCCACAGCCCTTAGAGGGCAGAATAAAAGGATACCAGCGCTCTTTTGCAATCATCTGCATGACTCGCTTTTGCCTCAGATACATCAAGTGATAGTGTCACTCCCCACCAGATCGAGCCATGCCATCCTTTCAGGTCTTCCAATGTTTCCACAGTTTAACTCTGTGGCAGCAGAGCTAGAGGCAAGCAAAATCCATGGACACGTTTTGCATACCATTGGCATTCTGCTGCACTGAAAAGTCCCTTTCACTTGTATTTATTGTACAAAAACATCAAAACCAAATTCTTAATAGCATTATAATTATGCAGAGTTGGACAGCTAGACACAATGTAGCACTGTGTCAATAATTTATTACATCTTATGCCGTAATTGAACACTTTTACTATGAGCATTTGAGAACAACTTGGACCTTATACAGAGTAATATATCTTGCTAAATAATAATGGAAAGGTGGGTACTTAAGAAAGATATGTAGCTGGGAGGAAAACATACATGGAAGCAAATACCTCCTGCATAGCCTATCTCCACGTAAAACTTAAAACTAAATCAACATATTATATTTAATGACTCCTTTTTTATATATATGCATAGTTTCAAGAGCTAATCGGAAAAAAAATCATATTACAGTGTATTTACACCAAGATGGGAGCACACCAGAACACAACCTTCTCTTCTAGACATCAGGGCTCTTTTCTTACATTTCTTCATGGACAAAGCACATGGCACTTGGACATAAATTCAGTCTCAAGAACATTGTTCAAAGGATCAAACAGGTCATATCCACAGCTCAACGATATGATCTTTACCCACTGCCTCGAGGCTAAAAGCAGGTGATCTAGAGGTGTGGAGGTGTATCTTCTTTATCATGGACTCCAGTTAGAGACAGTCCCGTGTCGCCGACACAAGGCTTTACATCAGGTTGCATGACAGCATCCAAATGCTACTGAAATATACCCACGGTGGAGAGACAGAAGCACTGGATTTATTGCTGCATCCTTGTAAACATACTTACCCTAGAGGTAAGAAATCTAGTTAACCTTGTCTGGGGAGAGGTTCAATGGTTCAATGTGTCATATTACCTTTCATAACGTATTCACATGAGCAACTGTTCTGCTACCTACAACCACATGACTCCACCACCATGTCCTCATACTGCTTGTAGACCACGTTGTTTGCAGAGTCAATGAAAAGAATGCTAATGGGACTCAGCCTGGTTGGGACACAGCAAGTCGGGGGTGTTGATTCTGGGTCCATCGAGTTCATTAATGTTTGGATAACTGCGTGATTGGTGGGCTCCAGATGGGATCGAAGGGGGAATTCGCAAAGCCCTTCACAGTGATACGCTTCATACTCTAGAGGGGCTATTATCCAGTCATCCCAGCCCATATCCTTAAAATTTACGTGGAGGGCTTTTCTGCTGCACCTCGCCTTTAGATTCTTAGTGGGCCTCTTCCCTTGCCGTGTTGCTAGAGGAGCTCTTCTCTTCCGCCGCTGATTGAATAAGTACTCATAAACAGTTTTGTCATCTTGGCCGGATCTAGCTTTGATTTCATTGAAGAATAAGTCTCTTTTTTTCGTCCTCCCAAATACCAAGAAGAGAGCCTTTTCATTGACCTGTCTTCCTGTTCTATTAAATCCCACACTCCTGAGATCAACAGCTCTCCCCCTGTCAAAAGTTTCCAGTTCGAAACACAAGTTAACCAAGTTTTTAAAGTTCCTGAAAAGTTTCCAGATGTCAAACACTTCCCACTTTGGTGTATCTGTGATACTGACAGTACGAGAGTCCAGGAGTGTTGCTGCTTGCCTGTTTGTAGAGCAACTAAATAATTTCACTTGGGAAGTTTTTCCAGAAGAATGAGACTTCCAGGTATCAGAAGGCTTTTTCCTCAATATTCGAAGCTCCGCTCCCAGCAAACCATCTTTTTCCAATGCACTGATGTCAAAAATATATTTTTGTTTTCTTATAGTTGGCGCTCGCTCGTCTGAAAAAAAGCACAGATTCAGATTCAGTTCTTAATGATTTTCCTGAAGTTTGCTCATAAGCCTAGAAGTTTCCTTAATTAGCCCACCAAACAGAAAGAGCAATTTTTGTCCAAGGGATCAGCTTTGTGNCAGTTCTTAATGATTTTCCTGAAGTTTGCTCATAAGCCTAGAAGTTTCCTTAATTAGCCCACCAAACAGAAAGAGCAATTTTTGTCCAAGGGATCAGCTTTGTGCAGGGACCCAGAAGAACTCAGTGACTCAACAGGGAAATGAGTCTCTGAGTTTGCCTTGTAGAAATCCCATTTTTTTCACAGGCAGGCATTTTCTAGCTTCAAAGTAGCAATTAGGCAATTAAAAAAAGTCCTTTTTCAGGGCTGAGCACTCACAGGGACCATTCACCACTTACATCCTACTTAAATTACTGAAACAGAGCTTCAGTGGTGCCCAGGCCTCATGCTGGCTCCAAACATGAGCAAGTTTCCCCTTAGATGATACAATAGTGAATTAGTCCTTTAAAAGCAACATCCCGCAGGAACTGCCAGACACAAGGATAATTGCCTTATTAACTTAACTCGACATGATTCACAACTTTTTCAAATTAGGCAGAAAACCATACCTCCTTTAACCTGACGTTACATCTGCTTGGTTCAGCTCGGGAGCAGCACTAACAAGGAATAGGGCTGAGCCAACGCTTTAGCCACGTTTCGTTAACAATGCCTTCCAGTGGTGAGCTGGGAACCTGAGCGCAGCACTTGTGAGCAGTGTATCATCCCTTCCCAGAAGCCAAGGTATTCATAAATAAATGGCAAACAAATCCAGTCCTGGTTGAGTCTTTCCATCATTGTTACCTTATCAGCTGTAGCCTGTGTTGCTTCCCTAAGGACACGACAAAACTCTTACTAACGTCACTGGAAGCAACATGGGGCTCTCCAACCAGAGCAGTGAGGTGAACACCGTTCTTTGGGAACGTGGTTATCCCTTGTATGAAACCAAAAGGTTTGTAACCAGAATGTTGAACCGCAAATTCTGGAGCGGCAGAAGTTTATTTACTCTTTTTAGTCTGTGCTCAGCTCTGAGCTTCTGGGGGTACCTGAAAGCATCAGCTTCAAGCTAGTACAGATAAACCCAGGTCCACCTGATACAGATACACGCTGTGAGGACTCCTGGGTCTACGGTGCGGTTCCCCACAATTGTACCTTGAACAAATCAGGCTGACCTTTTGAGACTGAAACTTGTGGGGTTTTTTTTTCCCACAGAATAGCCCTGTTCTTAGCGTATCGTGTGTTTTTAGATTTACTTTTCAATAAAATCTAATGTTAGCAGTTTCCAGGAGCTAGTTATGGAAAGAAAATAAGATAAAGATTTAAAAGGTTTTTAAACACCTAAGCATGCAAAGACTGATTGATTTTCAACAATACACATCTAAAATATTTTCTAAATGTTTTGTTTGGCTGCCACACAACCATCTAGTTCTGCCTGTAAATGAGTTTTCCAAGATAAGGCAGGAGAAAATCTGCAGCAAAGTTGAACAATTTCATTTACATTAAAAAGAGCTATTTGACAAAGTATGATTATTTTCCAATACTCCCCACATGTAAAAACACACTCGGACATCTCTCTCTGTCCACACACACACACAGGAGCTCCTTTCTTACCTTGTCCTTTGTCTATAAAGCTGGTTATTGTATTGGCAAGTCCAGCCTCCAGTTTTACACTTCCATTAACACCTTTTCTTTCTGCATCTGAGAGAGTCCTGTACAAAGAGAGCATGTATTCATGTGGCGTTATAGGGGGATGTCTGAAAGTTTCCTTAGTTTCCCTCTGGGTTACAGGCTCTTTAGTCTTTTTGGTTTTGAAAGAATCGGTGGCAGTACTGCTTGTGCCAGTTTTTTTCAAAGCCACCTTGCTGCTAAGATTTTGAACCTTTGGAGTCACTGTCCTTACTCCAGAAGGTCTGCTGGGGAGATGTCCTACCTTGCCCTCCGTGGCTGCTATTCTTGAGAGAACCTTCTTTGATTCATCGTTCTTGGCCAGCAGAGCTCCAGCCTGCACAGCACTGCTTTTAGTCCTAGCCTTTGAGGTCGCAGCACTATATCCATGGCTTGCAGTCCTCAGTGTACCTGCCCGTGCTGAGGGACTCCTCTCTTTTCCTTCTGCTTTTAAAAAACCTAGTTTAGATCCTGGATTACTCTGGCCTGCTTCAGAATTGCTCAGCGCTCCAGGAACTAGATCCAGAGACAGCCAAGTCAAATGCCAAAGCAGTAAAGTGAGAAAATGCAGGATTTTCATCCTCTGGTCTTCCTCTGAATGCCACTAAAGAAAAAATCAGAAAAGGTTCCTCCAGTTTGGCAGAAGAAAACATGAAAGAAATTAAAAACCAAAGTCAGCAAAAACGGTTTTCGTTTGAGATCAAAACATTTCAAATCTCGTTGTTCAATACTTGTATCCAGTCCCATAGTGGAAATGCTCATGTACTCAGATGCAATCTCCCCTGACTTCAGTTAGCAGCTATAAAGAACTTGTTCTTGAAAAGAGAAAGTTTACCACCTCGTTTTCTTCTGTAAAACTGACTGAAAACTTGAAGGAGTCCTGTTTAAATCCAAGGGGTTTTTTTTTTTTCCAAGAAGGAAGAATGGCGTAATGCTGCCTCTGTGTTATAAGGTTTTTTTAAAGTTTTGAATCCTTTCCAGTGAAAATATTTCACACACAGAGACCTGCAGGTGCTCAGAAATCTTTTACAAACCTGAACTCAGGAATTGGAAACGGAATTCCAACAAACCTATTTAATTACTCTCTGATGTCATGCTGTCTAAACTAATTTAACTGCGATATATTTCTCTAAAAAAATCTTCTTTACCCTTTTCATTAGCATGAGTCATACTCTGCCTCATGTGAAACAGCTCCACAGGCTCAAAGCTCCAGAGGATGCCTTTCCAAGTGGCAATACGACCTCTACCTTAGCCTTCGCTGAACTTCACCTTGAAACGGGACAAACTGCAAGATCAACAACTGAGGCCTGTCATACAGTCTGCTGGACACATACATTAAAATAGCTAAGTATAATTCATTTAGCTTTTTTTCCAGAGAGCTGTAAGAGCGGCTTCACTTTGTCCTCCGGTGACTGAAGGGCTGAGCTGGTAACGCAGGCGCTTAACGAGGCTAAAGTTTAATTTTTCACAAACACAACGCAGCCATGCCCGCAGTCAGTGTACTTTGGCGAATTTATTGCTGTGCTTTAAACCAATCCATGTCATCCCAGTTGGAGGAGACCCCGCTGGCGGCGGGGATGCCCGGCGGGGCGGGCGGCGGTGCAGCGTGGGGCAGCAGTGCACTCTGCAGGCAGCAGCCTCCCCATCCAGCCGGAGCTATCGGGGGGCTCCAGACACCCTGAAACCTGCCTGAGCTCCACAGGCTGCTGAACGGCAGCCTTCGTTGTAAAAACCAGATGCAAAATTTTCAAGAGCCGCCTAGCCCACGGCCACCAGAAGACCGGCAGTTAGGAGCCAGCGTTACTTACATGCCAAGGCTGTCCTGCTGCTTTCAGCCGTACAAAAGAGAACGTGGAGCAAGCATGTCTTTCATAAGCTGCAAAAAATGAACTGTTGTTGCTCTAAATGAGCCTTCGGGAAATGAGGCACCGGGCTGGACTGAGCAGGGATTAATGAAACCCTTCTCTCATCCTCCACTGATGCTAAGCCCAGTCCTCCTCCCTCGGCTGTTTTTATTTCTGAGGCAAGAAGAAAGGAAAAAGGTACAACACTTCTTAGCTCGATTTGTGCGTGCTGTAGCATTCCTCACTCTGACTAGCCTCAGAAACAAAACCACTTTCATAAATAGCAACCTGCCGCCCTTTCTACATGAGGAGCTCCGAATGCTTTACCTTGTTTTGATGGACGAACGGATGGATAGAAGAGTTAAGTGATTTCACAGATATCATAAATGAGGTAGATCCAAAACCCACCATCCTGATATTGACTTAATGGCGTTTCCTCTGATGTCAGTTTTTGATATTCCCCATCAAAATAAAGCACCTTTTTGCTGAGTTACTTCTGATGAAATCATTCCCCAGCAGTCACTCCACACCATCCCTATGGTCCTCCCACCTATGCCATCCTTTTATCCTTCCCATATTGCCCACCTTCCTGCTGGGCAGGAGGCGGCGTGCCCTGATGGTTCTGCACCATGGGGTATTGATTACTGATTAATAGGCCACAAAACCAGCTAAATGTTGAGTTTCTGCTTTTAATCTGTCCAGTTTCCAGTTTCCACAACACTTGTAAGAATTTAATATCTTTATGAGTTCTATTGCTCTATCAAACTTGGCTGGGATTTGCAAATAGATTTACAAATGATTTAAGAGATGGACATGAAAAAGCAGGAGGTAAAACAATGTGATTTACTTGTCTCTTAGTAAATCAGATTAAAAGTACAATCAATATGTTCAAATGATATTTACATGTCTGAGATTAATATATTTTAGTGGGCTGGACAGGCCTAGAAAGGAAAAAAAGAGAGCAAAAGCAAGCAAAGGAAGCTGTGCAAACTATTCTTTGCCTTTAACAGAGGCTCTTCTGATGCACTTTCTATCCAGGTGCTTGGAACCATGGATGCACGGTTGCTGTAGAGAGGGCGCTGAGCCCCACGGCCTCCAGAGTGGAACATGGGCCTTGAATAAGACCCACAGGTGAGACTATGACGGCTCTACACTAACGTGGAGGTGTTTCAGCTGGCTAAGCTCAAACTCAACTGGTATCCTCAATATGTAGATGGAAACCCTTTGGTGCTGGCTTTAGATCATATGTAGGACGCAGTGGAAGAGACGTTCAAAGCCTATTACTTCTCACCGCTGGCCAAGTTAACATGTTCCACTGGAGTGGTTTGGTTCACACCGCCCACTTGTCCCTCTGGGCTCATTCTGTCAAGGCAGCTCCTCGCACAGTGTGCATGGGGATTTGAAAAGGGAGGACGGCCCAGGTCCCTGCTCCTTGGAATTGCGTCGCCTCCTATTCTCCAGCTCCTAAGATTATGTCTACACGAGCTGTGCCACCTTCTCCGATAGGCAATTTCAGTGAGTCCCTCTGGACATCCGGAGTGGGCTAGAAGAAGGGATCGCTCTGGGGAGCCAAAGGAACATTTCACAGTGTTGAAGAAGTTGCCATTCCCCGAGGATAAAAGTCCTACCCAGGTCAACATATTTGCATGTTCCACGCGACAGTGAGGTGGGCCCTGGAGCCACAGTGCACAGGCCTCTTCCAGGAAATGGGCTTCTGTCTATGACCGTGTTTATTGCTCGGGCACAGGCACACGCTAACATCCGATGAGCTCCCTGAAGCGCACTCCTCGTGATCATATTGCCACCCGTGGAAGTTTGTGATTTGGGTGCAGCGCTGACGCTGAGCTCCGGTCAACTGAAGTCCTACCCAGCGTTGCAGCAGGGTCTCCTCAGGGAAAGCTCGGATCAGCCACTTGGTCTGTCAGAGGACGCTGCGGAATAAAGGTTGAGCCAAGCAGAAAATGCTGGGTTTGCCCGCAGACCGGAGCTGCGCGGGTGCACGCTAAAATATACCATATAGAGCTGGTCGCCCCACCACGGCTCCAAGGAGGAGTCGGGTACCTGATGCCGAGAATCAGAATTTGTTCACTGCTGCAAACTTGCAGTTTGAGCTGCAGATGTAAATCTTTACTCTAATGATCTATCAGGAATTTCATTGTCCTTTCCCAGCTGAACTAATTTCCAGAAAGGACTTACAGGATTTAGTTGAGTAAACTCTATGTATTAAGCCATTTGCTGCCACATTTCTTTTGCTTATTGAAACATATTAACATTCCATTTCTGTGAGAATTTAGACCTCTGCACCACAGATTTTTGGGGACTGATTTTTTAAAGTATGAAAAGATAATTTTAGGAAGGAACTTAACAGCTCTGTGCTTTTTGAAAGGAAAGAATTTCAGAAAACCCAGAGATGCTATAATTTAGAACTGCTTTTGTCTTGGCCGAGAGCAAAACAAAGATAATAAAGTTCCTACTAACATGGAAAATTGTGGCATAATTTTAAAAGGCTGTGGTACAATGTCATGACAATAAATAAAAAATTGGAAGCCCAAAGAAGGAATTGTGCTAGTGGTTATCAAGAGACTTGTCTATGCCTTTGAACAGCAGTGAGCCACGGCTGGGACAAGCCCAGAGAAAAGCACAGGGGGACTCTCCATTATGTGTCCCGTCTCAAGAGCGCTCATATTAAACAGTACCTGTTTGCTAAAACGATGCATGTGTGGTAGGTCCAGAAAGCCAGACACAGCATGAAAAAGGGAACAGCATTTTTGGATGTCACCTGGAATCCATGGAAAGACAGTTGTCTTGGGATCTGAGTATTCTCAAACCAGTGAAGATGGGGGACAAGGAAGACTCTCAGGAGACCTTATGTAAGGAGTTCACCTGAAATGCTGCAGGCAAGAATGAAGCGGGGCCACTGGGAATCAAGCCCCACCATGAGAGCCCAGCTGAGGCCTCAGCGTTTTGCTAGCAAGGCTGGAGGTGTTCCAATCCCCTAATTATCTTCATCGCCCTTGTCCTCTGCTAAAGGAGGAGCTGCTGCCCGAGCATTCACACAAGAGTTAGGGTGTTGCACACACACACACACTCTCTGTCTCTCTCTCTCACTCCTGGTTGCTTCCTCCTCCTTCAGGCTCAACCCTCGGTTTCCCGCAGCAGAGTCTCAGGCATCGGATTTCATAAAATAATTCATTTAATTGGAAGGTACAGCAGCAAGAAGAGCCCGGGCTGGGTGCCTCCAAAGAGAGGGACCCCAAACAAAGGAATCCCTGGGCAATGGTGCCCTTGTGACCCACACTCCTGACCCACACGCGCCCTTCACACCCCGTCCACGCGTCTTCCAGTCCAATGGGGACTTTCGGTCTGGGCTCTTCTAACACTTAACTGGATTCTTTTCCTGTATCCAGGAAAAGACACAGGTTGATCTGCTGTTTATGCCAAGGGCTGGAGCCTCCGTATCTCCTGGTCTACACTCCTTGTGCACCTGCACTTGCTGGCAGAACATGGGGAACCGAAAAATCCTGGACTTGAGCAAAACACTACCAATATCCAGTACTTTCTCTTGTCTGAAGATTAAGTTATATGGAATCATCTGCTGGGAAGAATGATGAGAAGAATAGAATTCTCATGACCTAAAGGTTTCAGCAAATCTAG
>VXBO01008145.1:142-29837 GCA_013400135.1 Rhinoptilus africanus
TAAAATGAAAAAGAAAAAGAAAAGACTTAAGGTTTTCAAGAATTCAGGTTTAAGTAAAAAAAAAAAAAAGCTCAAAAATGATACACTCAAATACATCTGGCTTTATCTTTTTTCCATATATCCTATAGGACTGCCACCTATGTCTGTGAGTGAATTTCACCTTAATTCCAGATTTCTACATATTGGTTCACTGATGTGTTCACCTGCTTTTGACTTCTCAGAAAGTTTATTTTCTTTGATTTATAGTGATGTGGTCTCTCATCATTTGTTAATCAGATGTTTGTGACCTCTTCCGGGTAATAAATATAGCTGAAGATCAAAAGATAAATATGGGTTGTAGTGAAGCATCTGACCTATTCTTAAGAACTAAAACTCCCAGGAGAAAATAAATTAACAGATGGGAGAATTAACATAGGCAGAGGTGAGACATTTAACTATGAAAGAATTAAAGATGCCATTTTAAAAATTAAATCCATTATTGTTAATGTTGGATGACAAATAAAACTGCAGTAGGCCATGACATAAAACCAAACCAACAAAGCTATTGTAGATATTTCCTGTGTTGAGTGAGATGTGTTTTCCTTTGAGAATCTAGCTGCTAAAAAAGTGAGTTTGGATATCCAACTATTATATCAAACGATAACTTGAACTTAGCTCAAATTTGTTTAAAACATTAGTTTGAAAAACACCTTTTAAGGCATAGATACACAAAAGTTCTAGAGGAGAAGCTGGTTCTTCTTTCCACCTAAAAGCACAGAGATACTCCACGGTACCCCCGTAGCTTTTTAATAATCACTGGATATCCATCCTTTGAACATAGTCTCTATATCTGGGGCTTTGAACCACTGCTGCTGCCTAAAAAAAAATGTTACATCTTCTGAACTGTAGCATAGAGACTAACATTAATTCATCTGGTAATGAGTCACTGAGAAAGAAAAAAATACGCTTTATTTCATGAGCATTGAAATACATTTCCCATACTAAACAGAATACTAAAAAACAGCTAACAGCGATGAACATTTTTTCCTAATTTTGCTAGTGGTTAATTTGTTTAAATTGCGAGGTAACTAGAAAAGTACAGATGTTAAACCAACGTTTAGTAAGGCTAAGTGGGATGACCTAAACATTTACAAGTCAAATAATCCATAAAACCTAGGCAAAATACAGAGAAAGCTGATTTGGAACTAAGATGCTAGTGAATTAAAGGATAAGAATACATAGCAATTAATTAAATCAGAAATGATCCTGTGCAAAACTCATCTTGTACAGCAAACCTGAATTTACTCCTTAATTAAATTACAAGTTTTGTAAAGTCAAGATGTAACAGTCACACTGATCCAAGATACTTGACTTTGAACCAGATCATGTACTTCAAAAGTTGTGATTTCAATAAAGCAATTTTAGTAATTTCTAAAATTAATGGAGTAAATACCCCTTAATGACAGATTTTGGACAAAAAGTCTTCCGTGGTAAAGCATTATTTAATGAAAGTCTTTATGGAGAGGTTCGTTGATATAAGTTTTAACTTTCCTGTTTTTTAAGAAAACCCAAATGAATAAGTAATTCCACCTGAATTCCAACATAATGTCAAAAAGAAACAAAAAAAAAAAAGGAAAAAAGAAATTAAGTCCTAGTTTTTATTGTTGTTGTTCTATAAAGAAATAAGTAAAAACAGAAATAGAGGAGTAACATTATTCTGTACAAGGCATTAGTCAGAACAGTGATGTAACACTGTGTTCAATTTTGGTGTGATATTTTAAAAGGTCATTGAAAAATGTGAGATACTGCAGAAAAGAGTCACAAATTTATTTTGAAAGTTAGAGAAAATTAATTAATTTAAAAATTTGGAGAGCTAGTCTTTTAAATTTTTCTTCAAGAAAAGAATGAATTGATTACATTGCAAATAAGTGTTAAACACAACACAGTTTTTACTGTAGCAAAAATAAAGGAGTAAAGGATCCACTGGAGTAGACCTTTGGTATCTCCAGATCAAACCTGAATGTCATTCTGAAAGGCAGGCTGAAGCAAAGTCAGGCACAATTAACTGAGATCAACAAAAGGCCTACTGGATTAAATATATTGTGTTTGTAATATATGTTGAACAAAAAGCAGACTACCTCTAGGGATCTGGTGCTAAGGTTTTTGGAACTATGACATAGATTCATTTTATATTACCTTGTATTTACTTCTTTTCCTCTTTTGCCCTCTCCATGGCTATTGGAGTGTTTAGATGAACAAACTAAAAGTATCCAGTAATGTATCTGAAATCAAATACAAGTGATATTTATAAAGAATTACAAAGCCAGACCACTTTTAATAAAGTGTCTGGCATGAACTTTGAACTATAGCTATCGCAATAAAACCTATGGTTATCTCAGCTACGGGGCTAATTTTTAAAACTTAATTTTTTTTCCATATATTCACTGATTGATGTGTTTATTAGCTAAACATTCCTCTATTGGTGTAATAATTGAATACTTAAATTAAAAAAACTAGTCAAGGTGGTGGGTTGACCCTTGGTGGGCACCTGGTGGCCAACTAAGCTCAAGTCATTACAGAGGGATTTTCAAACAATTGAAAATAAACTGTTCTCCATCAGCATATTTGTACACTTATTGTTGAGAAAAAGATTAATATAACCAGATTCCATCAGGCCAAAAAAAGAGATCAGCATTAAAGCAGAGGGATCTTCCTCAAGAGTGGTCCTTGGGATGAGATAGAAAAAGAATGCAGGACATGGTTTGTTTTAAATCAGTAAAATAACCTTTGCCCATAACCAGTCTCTATAAGTAGAACTACTTCTAGAGAAGTAAACTAAATGCAAATGCATGTTGTGCATTATTCAAGTTCTTAATTCATTTATTTTTTTAAGCAAAGTAATCTCTTTCTGTCGCTTCTCTTCTGGCAGCAATTAGCTGATAGAAAGTACAAGCACAGATGTGTAGTGAGCATTAATGTTTATGCATGTTTAGGTGTGCATACATATGTATATGTGTGACGCATGTGAAAACTATACGACATGAATCCCAAACTGGAGACATGCATTTCAACTCTGCATTTGAAGTATTAGGTTGTACAACCTTACTCTGGTCTTTGTGAAAGCCTTGTCTCCTGTACCACTGAGCCTCCTACTACTGAACAGCAGTTTCATTACTTTTTCAGAACAGTCTCGCCACGCAATTTCATTTACAATGTTGGCTAAGCTGAGGGAAACCACAATTTGAAATTCAAAACAGAAGTCATCAAGGGCACCATACAGAGAAAGGAGGATGAGAGCAAGGATTCTTGTCCATCATTCAGGTGGCTCCCCTTTCTCAGCTCTGTAAATTAGTTAAACTGGTGTATTACATGGGCAAGTGAGGCAGGATGGATTGAAAATAAACTTCTACTCAGCTGCATCTAACTGGACATTTGATAGCACTAAAAAGTCCAGTGGGATCTTAATACTCAGTAATTAGTGGGCAGATGACTGCAATAAATGGGGACATTAAACAAAGGAACTTAAATGGTACTGTATAACTATGACCTAGCCTGGTCTGAACTAAATCAGAAGTGATAGGTCCAAAATCCAGCTATTGCTCTTATGAGACTGTCATTCCTCACACAAACAGTACTGTTAGCAGTTATATACTGGCCTAATCATTATCCCTTTAGCTGCTCTGAAATATTTTTATAATCCCCAAGAGTTTCAAATTAAATAAGTGACTGCAGTTACACGATAAAATCCTGCTCCTACTCACCTCATATTATCCATCACAGATAAATCATTATTCTAAAATGACATCAAGCATAACCAAGTCTGTTTTATATTGAGCTATTATAACAATCACTTTTAAAATTTAATAAGCTCATTGTAGAAGTCCAGCTTTTAATTATTTTCATTTCAGTCAGTGCCACCCTCTTGGCTGATCTCTATAACAGACAATTTGTGTTGTGGGTCACCAGTGAGACTTTAATTTTCCTAGCAGATATGGTGAGAACCCAAGGAAGTAAGGAGTTAAGCATTTTTAAATGGAAGTGTGTATTGTGGTTTATCTTGGGTCTGTGAAGGACATCAGGCTGCTCTGTGATACACAAGAAATGATATCCATTCTAGAAGTCAGCCTGATTATGGCAGGGTTTGCTCACTGTCTTGTTACTTTGGCTTAACCAATCTAAACTAAATCAACCAACCAACCAACCAACCAGTCAGTGACACTCCCCCTCACCCCCCCACCCCCCCACACAACTAACTGTGTTTTTTCATTTGGTATGCTTCAATTTTAATAGGTACTTTCTCATTCTGAAAGAAGTCAGTTATCAGAAACACACTGGAGGGGTGGATGGGACAGGATGGGTACATCCCTATGTAAAAAACAATGATTTCCCAGGTCCTGTTACAACAAGAAAGCCATTGAATATAGAGTTTTGACACACGCATATCCCAACACAAAAGCAAGGGAGTACTGAAGGAAAAGAAGTTGTTACCACTTTCTTTATTATTTAGCCTATTTACTTATTTTTCTCCCTCTCTGTGGGAGACCTGTATTCACATTCCTTCTTTGCATGAAGTTATTTAAACCCATATAATACCCAAATACTATTACTTTATTTAGTGCAGCTGAATGTTCTTACTCTCTTTTACTGCTGTTGTACTTTGAATAAACTATTAAATATTAAATAGAGTTCAGATGTCTTATCTGCTGGGAGAGAATAGTAACCATGAGGCTCTTTCTCTGCTTGTCTGTCTCCATTCCTTTGTTTGATGACAGTGAAAGTTCCTAATTTGCTGCTGATTTTTGTATCAAATTAAGTTCTCCCTTTGTGGATGGATAAATAAAGGAATACATTTTTAGTTGCTATATTACAGACTGGAATACTAACTGATTTTTCTAAAGGAAGAAATAATGAAAGCATTAGTGAAAAGGATAAGATTAAGAGAGGAGAATAAAGGGAAATGAGTAATTAAAGCCTAAATAACCTCCACAGTAATAACCAGCCTTCACATCAAGTAAAAATATCCTGTGCAATCAGGAAATCCCACACACAGTGAAGAGGCAGGAGGAAGCAATCCCACAAGTTTTGTCTGCAGATACTGTGAAGGGCTTCAGCTATTGTTCTGTATGTAAAAGCTCTTCGTAAGAGACTGTATAATCACATGTGTGCAGAGAAAAATAAGTAGAGAAGCACTGAGGGTCTGACACAGTCTCTGAGCTCCATCATCCTTTTCAGTGTTTGGTTGTCCGTAGCTTAGTTCTGCACTTATTTCATTTTGAAGGAAGTGTACTCAGTAATTATTCCTCAGCTGATAGATTGACCTTTTAAAAGCTTTCATTCCCTTACTCCCTGTGTAGCTACCAAAATCCTCGTAAACTCTTTCACTGCCCAAAATTTTTTGGCGCCTTGGATCCTTCCATTGGATTTGGAAAAAAGTGGGCTTAGGAAGTAGATCTTCAATGAACTCAAAGTGAGTGATCTGACCAAAGGACTCTAACAAGCTTCTCTCATATTTGTCAAAGAATGACCCAAAGGTGTTGCATACAGAGTTAAGAGCTTCAGGGAGTTTGATAGAGAGTTCTATCACAAAGTACCTTCTAGAATGCTATCTAAACAATTTTGACATCAATAGGCTGTGTCAGGAACAGATCTCTTGCATCTCAGGTAATTTACGGAACCACCGAGTAACAAAATAAAAGGGAATAGACGCAATCTATTTTTGGGGAAAAAAAAAAAGGATTGGCCAGTGCAGGTCACATGCCTGAGGATCCAAATGTGAACAAGAGTCACAGAATCACTGAGGTTGTAAGGGACTTCTGGAGGTCATCTGGCTCAACAGCTCTTCTCAAGCAAGGCCACATTGAGCTGGTTGTCCAGGACCATGTCCAGGCAGTTTTTTAATATTTCTAAGGATGGAGAGTCCACAACCTCTCTGGGCAACCTGTGCCAGCGCTCAGTCACCCTCACATTAAAAAAAGTGTTTCCTGATATTCAAAGAGAAACTCCCATGTTTCAGTTTGTGCCCATTACCTCTGGTCCTGTACCTGGGCACCACTGAAAAGAGCCTGGGTCCATCATTTTTGCCCCTTCCTTCCAGATATTTATGTACATTGAGAAAATACTCCCTGATCTTTCTCTTCTCCAGGCTGAACAGTCCTGGCTCTCTCAGCCTTTCTTCATAGGACACATGCTCCAGCCCCTTAGGCATCTTCATGAGCCTTTGCCAAACTATCTCTAGTTGTTACATCTCTCTTTTGTACTGAAGAGCCCAGAACTGGATGCAGGACTCCAGGTATGGCCTCACCAATGCCAAACAGAGAGGAAGAACATCTTCCTTGACCTGTTGACAACACTCCTCCTAATGCAGCTCAGGATACCATTAGCCTTCTTTGCCACAAGGACACACTGCTGGCTCACGGTCAACTTGCTGTCCACAAGGACACCCAGGTCTTTTTCTGCCAAGCTGTTTTCCCCAGGCATGGTCTCTGGCATGTACTGGTACATGGGGCTGTTCCTCCCCAGGAGCAGGACTTTACACTTCCCTTTGCTGAATTTCATGAAGTTCCAGTCACTCCATTTCTCCAGCCTGTCAAGGTCCCTCTGGATGGCTGCATAACCCTCTGGCATATCAGCCACTATTCTGAGCTTTGTGTCATCAGCAAACTTGCTGAGAGTACACTTGACCACATCATCCAGATCATTAAAGGTGTTAAACAAGCCTGGAACCAGTATTGACCCGAGATACACTCCTAGTTACTGGCCTTCAGCTAGACTTTGCGTCACTGATCACAGCCTCCTAGGGCCCAACTGTTCTGCCAGTTTTCAATCTACCACACTGTCTGCTCAGCCAGGCCATACTTCAGCAGAAACTTCTTGTAAACCAAGGATAAATGAGAACAAGAAGAGAATTCTTTAAAAAGCCACCATTCTGATCAGATGGTGCAAACAATCATCTGAACAGTATGTTTTCTTTACAATTTGGTGGATTCTGCTTATGACAGCCTGGTTTTCCAGTACGTTGTAGAAACTTAGATCAATGCTCTGGTTCCTAGGTACTGAGCAGAGGGATTAGGGAATGAGTTATCCCACATGCAGATTATGGATTTATGTGTCCTTCTGTGGATTTAGTCTATATTTCCTCCCTAGTGGACTAGAAGACAGTGAAGCATATCAGAAAGAAAACCAAATGTTTTCCTGTTCTTCTATAATTATCTAGTCTTAAAGTCAGAAGCAATCTCTTTTCATGAATCCATTCTTCCTATCCTGCAGTGAACTTGAATCAAAAGCAGTATGACATGCTGGTTTACCAAAGTCAGAGGTTACAGATACAAATACAGTTTTCAGTTTCTCATATGAGAAAGAAACAGTGAGGTTTCTTCTTTAAAGCATCTTTTTTTTTTTCTTTCTTTCTTGTATTTATAGCTAAATTAACATGATCCTACTTAAGCTCTGCCCTGTGACATTAGTGTCCTCTTCATCCAGAAGCCATGTATATCATCCGAGTTATACCACAGTGTTTTCATACATCCTTTCAGTGGATTAAAAATAAACCATTTCACTTAATGAACCACAATATTTCATCTAATAATAATTCAAGTCAATATTTGCAGCATAACTCGTAGTTACTAATGAAATAGTTTCATATTTACCATTTTATATATGCTAAAGATCATTATCTATTAATGATTTAAAAATGCACCAGAGAACCACAGAATTTTTTTAGGAAAATTGTTCCTGTTACCCTTAAGATTTTNACATCATTTTTTTAGGAAAAGAACAGATGTAAATTCTAAGGCAATTTGGGTAGGCAAAATATCTGTTCCTGTTACCCTTAAGATTTTTCATGACTACTATATTAATCTTTAAAAAGAAAGGAGCAATAAAAAAAGAAAATTTTCCCAAGTATGCCAATTTACAACCTCGAAAACAGTGCAAAAAGGATTCAAAATCACATTTTCTTTGTAATTTTTTTTTTTTCCTGTGGTAAGAATCTTTTATCTCAATGTATTTTTAGCATAATGACATTCTTCAATTACTAAATCAGCAGACGCAGGCATCCAATGGAGAAAAATGAAAGTGCAAGATAAGGCCTTACAATGAGGAGGTAAATATTGGAAAAGTCAGTTTTAGAGGAAATTTATTTTTGAAGTGTATCCTTAACTGTATTTTTCTTCTATACGCCATCAACAGCCAGATGGCTTACAGTTAATGCATTCACTCTAACCACTATTTAAAACTAATTAGAAATGAGTGAATCTAAAAGTTGGGCAGGAATTAGGGTGATAGAAAAATACAGTCCTGGTTAGCTATAATTTAGTTCTAAGTCATCTGCTCAGAACTTCTGAGTTACGCAGAAGTCTGACAGGCACTTCATTCACCTGAGGGGCATGATGGTAATTTGACCTTTACATCTCTAAATCCAAACTTGCAAGTTAAAACATTGTTATTCAATGACTGTTTTGACAGCATTTCCAAAGGCAACTTGGTAGCTCCTTTCTGACCTGAGAACTCCCTAAAAGCAGTTTATTTTACTATGTGAACATATACAGGAGCCTAAATTCCAGTATATTCAAAATGAAGAGACACGTAAGATCCACTTCATCTGCTGAACAAGATGCCTAAAATAGGTAGGTCGAATCACTCCTTCAAATTGTCTGTGTGTTTCTTCTTGTTTTAGAGAGAATTCAGAGCCACTAACTCAGATCAAGATCTCTACAGTTCGAGAGACAGAATCCTGTTCCCAAACTTCTTCATTTTTTCTACATGTTTAGAAATTCTGTGCTCCACAAATGAAGACAATTCTTAGACAAACTCCTCAGTGGAGGCCCTTAGACAACAGGGTGTTTCAACTTGATCGCTATATACCAATAGGAATGAGACCTTCATAAAACTCAGGAAGAATTGCTTTCTGGTGTGGCGGTGGACTTGCAGTCAGCATAACTTCCTATTATAATAAGAAAATGCCTAGGGTACTTGCTCCAGAAGCTACAGACCGAGGTTCAGTTCTTCTCTAGCATGAATATCCCAGATATATGTCTGGCTTTTTTTTTTCAGATGGACTTTCAAAGTCATCTTGCACTCCTCCTATACTGTTAAAGGATCTGACAATAGCAGCACTGCTCAACTTGGGGCTGAGGGAAAGAATTAGCCCACTTATTTTCTTACCTAAAGCAAGTCTTTGGTGAAAAATAGTTGTGTAAGTCAAAGAGAATGATTCAGAGATTCTGGTTTTTTCAATGCTACTTTAAGTTTCCTAAATTCAGTCAAAATTATTTGAACCAAAACTTCCTCCACGTTTGAATGTAAACAGAAACATCATGAAGTGAATTGTGGTCTATCCACCCTCACCTAAGTTACGTTAAAGTTCAAATTCAAAGTTTCCTATGTGTAATGAAGACAACACAAGGCAGTCATTGTGTTTTTACAGTGAAATAATTCTGTTTTAAAAGGGTTCTTAACTTTTGAGGGAAGTTGAGAGGAAAAGTAGTGTGATAGTTAAAGCAGTTGCCCAGAAATGAAAAAGCTGTACTCAGTTCCCTCAGCTGTCTCCAAGTCCTGGAACTCGTATCTCCAATTGCCAAAAAAATCTTTGAATCCTATTCAATTCTACTCCTTTGGTTCAAGCTAAGTGCCTATACAGCCAGGATTAATAGACTCAGGAAATTACCTCTCAGCCCTTCATGAATTTGAGTATTAAGAAATATATTGGTCTTCTTGTGCTACAAGCAAAAATTCTTACCTTCCATAGCACGGGTTGCTGAAATCTGTGGAAAAGAAAATCAGATTTCTGTCACAAGTGAAAACGAGCATCTGGACATCTAGGCTCAAAATTAGTTTTTTCAACATTCTATTATTATTTTGACTTGTTAAATGTTTTGCAAGTTCAATGACAGCGAAGGCCCAAGCAAAGGAGATGCCCTTTAACAACACAATTCCTATTGACTTGAATGAAATCAGTATGGAACTGACATCCTTGTACTGAACTAGCACCCATCAATGCTTTCCATTTCCAATACACTGATCTCATATAGGACGAACTATATCTTCTACTCAGTGGTGCAAAATTTTTCTGAAATTCAGGCAAATTCTTCACCTTAACAGGTTTTACCTTAGGGTTGTTATTCAAGGTGGCTTTTGTTTATTTTTTTTTTGGTGAGTTTTTGATAAAGCTTACTACTAGTCTGAGAATTAAAAATGAAATCGTTCTTTAAAGGATCAATTTACTACTGAACTTTACTGCTTGGCACATTTGGAAAGTTTGCGTCTATCATACATCAATGTTATTTGCACTCACTAGTACAACCGGAACTTAAAAAGGAAACAGTATATCCATGTATAATTAATTAAGTTCAACTGTGACCTCATTACATTGATGAAGTGTATTGCAGCTACCTGAAACCAAAACAAATTTATTTTGATTAAATATACTTCAACTTCTAAAAGCAACATATCTTACCCAAGTCATAGGGTTTCACAAACATATGGCTTTTGTCCTAAAGTTCACCTAGGACTTACAACATGATAAAATGGACTTTCTTCTTTTTGTTATTCTTTTTTGAGACCAGGACACAAATATTTGATTTGCAAAAAAACACCCCATGATTAGTTCCTTGGCAGAACTTTAGTTTAATCAGATTTAATTTTAAAGTTCATCCGTGTTTTAAAATACATATTAAAACCACCAGAATATGGTCTAGCATCACTTTTAATCCTGTAAGAAAATTTACCTTCATTCTTTACAGGGAGAACTGAGCAGGAAATAATTTTTCCAATTCACTAGAGCGTTTGGAATTTTCGGAAAATTCCTAGGTGGTCATGGCACGTGGCATTGTAACTCAAGCCTCTGAATCACTAAATTGATAGGGCACATGAAGTATGAAAGCATGAAATCCCTCATGGAAGGATTTTAATCCAGGTCTTCTACTTTCCAGTTAAATACCCTTCCTACCTGATAACTTACCATTCTGGGATCTCACATATTCTCTCTTCCTTGCCAGGTCCTCTATCCAAGACCTGTGAAACCTTTCCAGAAGTATTTCATTTAAACCATTCATCACAGCATAAAGGATTAGTTTGAGGGAAATGGTATTTTCTGAGGACAAAATTACCTTACTGAAACATTCCTAGTGGCTGTTGGTCACTATCTCTGAGAGATATTTTGAGTATAATATGCGGAGATTTCTTATTACCTTCACGCACACACATATGAAAAAAAAAACCCGAGGAAAAACAGAGTGAAAGAAAAATCCAGTGGTGCTAGCAATACTTTGCTCATGATCAGAGCTCGCTGAAATAAATGTTGCCTCTGGTTTACAATGCATGGCTCAGGTTATTTTTTATCATATTAAAAACATTAAAGTTGGTGTTGAATTATACACTAGGCATGATATGCATATAAATTAATTTTAACATTCGGTTTCTAGCTAGACCTTCTAATGAATGAGAATAAAAACATAACCTAATATTAAAAGCAGAGGATGAGGAAAGATTTAATTGTAATCCTAGTTCTGCTCAGAATTTTTTGTGGTGTCCTGGATAAATTACTGGTATCTTATCTTCCCCATCTTAGGGAAGAAGATGATAATATGAAACACAGAAAGATAGTGAGATGGGTCATTCACTGATGAGTTTCAGAGCAGTAAAATACTCACCTGCACAACTCTGTGGAAATGTAAAATGTTATTCTAAAGTAATTGTACCAATTATCAAATAGTGTTAACATGGAATTTCTTCTATCTTTAAGAAGATATTTTAGGAACACAGTGTGAATGCAGGCACCGCTGACATCTAAAATTTCATTTTTGTGAAACTAGACCTTAGATTTAGATGGGAGGCAATGTAATTATAGATGATGTTACATCACATACAAAGTGTGATCTTGTCCCTTGCCACGGAGACAGTAAAGTCATAATTAATGCATTGTATAACTACTTCTGTAGTGCTGAAGAGCATGGTGAGAAAGGTGCTTTTCAAATTGAATGATCATTACCATTTGTATCACTGTACTTCTAGTAATCATGCTATATATTTATGGACAGCAAAGAAAATGAATACAAGTGCTGTTGTTACTTGTCCCATCAAAAACTTTCACAATGGCAATGACAAGAATGTTGCATTCGTATCACTAACAGAAAATAATATACGCACCTTGAGACTTGATAAAAGTTCCCTGCTATATTTTACTGTGTAATTCTAGCACTCAGCAGCCTTCAGCTTTTCTGTTAACACTTGCAAATTATGCCAGGACCAAACAGTATGCATGTCTAATTTGCTGCAGACTTGTGGGATGTGTAAAAAGCCAGAGAGCTTTTATTAAGAAATGCCACCATTACTTTTAGAGCAATTATAATATATTTAATAGTTGAGCAGTGAGGCTTTTGGTAAAGATAGAGCAAGTGAAGAGGAGAATTAAAGCATTGTTGGCTAGTATTATTCCAATGTGGAAAATTTCCTTCCCTTACTCTGATTTTGCAGAGCAGTTAATATTATCTTACCTCTAACCAAACCATTCTGGAAACTAGAGTATCTGAAATTACATTGAATTATTTAATTGTGTGGACAGCAAGTAGTTAGTATCACTTCTAGACTGATCACATTTCTAGATAGGCATTATTGTTCTATCTATGGCATGAACAGAAACAATTACCAGGCTAATAAAGCAAGAGGTAGTGTTACATGGGATTGAAATCATGATTAGCACAGTGACCTGGTTATGATACAAATTAACTTTCCCTCTTGATTTTCTTTGGTTTAATAATTCAGGTATCCTTTCTCTGAGTTTGCTTGTGTATGTTCTGGCTTTGCAGTCTTTATAGACTTGATATAGTAGTATTGTTAATATGCTCTTTCTGACTCTTAAACAGCTCTATTAAAAACAGCCTGCAAACACTGATTCAAATGTATCCTGTAATGTAAAAGAAAAAGCTCTAGGCAAATACATTCTAAACCTGAAATAATGTCTTATTTTTTTCTTTTTTTTTTGACCATCCTAGAGGCTTTAATAATATGATTAATTACATAAAAGGAAAATTAGGTTAATAGAACTGCATATTTTTTTTCTGTTGAGAAAATACTGAAATTCACAAGCATTCACAAAAATAGTTTCCACATTGAGAACCAGGAAATATAACCAAAAAATATAAAACTGCAGGAAATTATCATAATAGTAGGGGGTATATAAGGGGGGAAGAAAGAGGGGAAGAAAAGGGGAAAAAAGCATCTGGGAATCAGATTAGGAAAGCTAAAGTCCGGATAGAGTTTAATCTGGCCAGGGACACCAAGGGCAACAAGAAAAGTTTCTACAGGTATGTCAGTGATAAAAAGACTACGAAAAATGTGGGTCCTTTCCAGAAGGAAACAGGAAACCTGATTACCTGAGATATGGAGAAGTCTGAGGTACTCAAGGACTTTTTTGCTTTAGTCTTCACCAACAAGTGCTTTAGCCGCACTGCCCAAGCTGCAGAAGGCAAAGGCAGGGACTGGGAGAATGAGGAACTGCCCGCTGTAGGAGAAGACCAAGATTGAGACCATCTGAGGAATCTGAAGGTGTACAAATCCACAGGACCTGATGAGATTCATCCAAGGGTCCTGAGGGTGGGTGAAGTTGCTAAGCCACTATCCATCATATTTGAGAAGATGTGTCAGCCCAGTGAAATTTCCACTGACTGGAAAAGGAGAAACATGACGCTTATTTTCAAAAAGTGAAAAAAGGAAGACTCGAGGAGCTACAGGCCGGCCAGTCTCACCTCTGTGCCTGGCAAGATCATGGAATAGATTCTCCTGGAAACTCTGCTAAGGCACATGAAAAATAGTGAGTTTTTGGCTTCACTAAAGGCAAATTATGTCTGAACGAACTTGGTGGCCTTCTATGACAGCATTACAGCATTGGTGGATAAAAGGAGAGCAACTGACATCACCTACCTGGACTTGTGCAAAGCATTTGACACTGTCCCACATGACATCGTTGCCTCTAAATTGGTGAAAAATGGATTTGATAGATGTACCATTTGGTGGATAAGGACCTAACTGGCTGCATGGTCACACTCAGAGAAGTGTAGTCAACAGCCCAACGTGATGAGTGGCGTTCCCCAGGGGTCAGTACCGGGACAGGTGCTGATTAACATCTTTGTCAGAGACATGGACAGTGGCATTGAGTGCACCCTCAGCAGGTTTGCCAATGACACCAAGCTGTGTGGAGCAGTTGACGTGCTGGAGGGAAGGGATGCCATTCCCCATTTCTTCTTGTGTTCAGAGCCAGGTTAGTTGAATCTAACACATATCAACCTATTCTCTGTCATCTTTATTTTCTTCAGTTTATTACCAGTTTCTAAAAAACTTTTATACACTAAAAGCTTCATACTGTCTTACTGCTGTAGTTTGTGGTAAAATATGAAAGGCCATATCAACATCAAACTTTATTATTCTCCATACACATTCTCAGACCTGGATGCACATAAACTTAACAGAAAAGGTAGTAAAGAAAGGCAATAAAGGAAGTATTATACTCTGCATTTCTAGAGGGTGAGCTTATGAAAGCAATGATTAGATTTAAATACTCTTGGTAAATGTTACTGTTAAATAAACAAGTGTCATGGAGCAAGTGTGATTCTTCCAAGCTGAACCCTGAACAGGCCAAAGTCCATTCATCTGAAATCCAGAGTTTTGAGTATTAAGATGCTATTGAAAGTTGGAAGCACTGAACTTCAAATGCAGTAAAATACCAAGAATTGCAGTTCAGAATATTTTTTTTTTAGTAGCGTTTTGGCAAGGTTCAGTCTCATCTCACTGAAATTAAGTTTCAGGGAGCAGCAGGAGTGGAGCTGCTCTCCAAGGGAGGATGAGCTGATAGCCCATGGTGGCCCCAGCATAGGCAGCACAGTGCCCTCACTGATAGGTACAGAACTGTAGGATCTGAGCAGAGCAGCACTGGTGACAGTGACAGGGCCATCCACAATGCCAGACAACCAAGGTAAGCAGTCATGTCCAGGGTCCATCCAGGGTAATTAATCAGTAACAGCTAGATACAGGGCCTGAGACGGGACCAGAGACAAGGCTCCATCCTTACTCTATTCTGAGGTCCATCTGTGAGACGGGGAAGAGATAGGACTGTCACTGACTGATGGGAATGTTACTGACAAGGCACCATCAGTGATCAGGGGAAAGAGATTTGTACTTCCAGAAAGAGTCCACCTCTTTGGTGGATTCAGTCAAGCTCTGGAGTTGTTTATCACTCTCTGCTGATTCTTTCAGAAACCTGAGATGACTGCAATGTTAACCTCGGTGACATGAATCTGATCTAAAGATTTTTTGGAGGTTATGCTCTAAGCAATACCACCTCTAAGCGTTAATTTGTGGTTCCTTCTGGACTAAATGACCTACCTTTACTGAAACTGTACTGGATTGGACTCCAAGACCCAGGAAGTATTTCTCATTTCTCTGTCCCTCTGAAATAAATTTGTATTAACTTTAACATAGTCAGCCTGTAGGAGAAGAAGAGATGACTCTTAATGCCATCCTTAAAGGATATATAATGTCCTTCTGAAATACTAAAATAATGAGCTTGTTCTTAATTTAGAGAAGGCAAGAAACTATCATGGAAAATTTATTTAGCGCTGTTTCTAAGCTCAAAATAAACAGAGGGCTAGAAAAGATTTATCTCAAACTATTGCAATGTCAGAGCACTGAGAAGAAGTAGAGAGGAGATAAGAAAAGAAATGCTCTCTACTAGGCCAAGAAGAGATGCATTAACCTCTTCCTGGGAGCACTGTATGCCTCACAAAGCCTTTGCTTGCCACAGAATGATACATTTCATTAGTGAAGAGAATGACTATATACAGATTCCACTACAAAGATACTGAGTCACCAAGAGGCAAATTTGTCATGCAGACAGTGTCAGAAAGATCTTATATATGGCATATAAGACGATGAAATGTAGGAAAGCTTGTACTGATTCAATCAAATATCCTTGTAATCTACTCTTTTGTCTCACAGTGGCAACATAGCAGATACCTGTGGAAAAAAAGCATAAGATTAGATAAGCATAAGATATAGATTTTTTTTTTGTCAGGTATATCACCTCTGTTAACAACGTCAGTTTCTGCAAAGAAGGGGGAATTTCCTCAGAAGGATGTGTCTTTGCCTCTTTGTGTGTAATAACTCTTTCTTCCATTAATTTTTCTGAAATTTCTTTTGAAGCCTGATGAGGGTTTTGGCATCCAAATCTTGTGACAATGACTTCGGCAGTGTAATTATTGATCATATGGAAAAGCAATTCCTGATCTTTGTTCAAAAACTGTCAGTTAATTTCAGTTGATGAAATAATAATTGCCCCCAATTCTTCTGCTATTCAACAGTTTCATACCATTCATGATTTTACAAGTCTTCATCATGAAAATCTGTTCAGCCTTCTCTTTTCTAGGCTACACACTCTCTGTCTGTTTAATTGCTTGTCATAAAGAAGCTTTCTGTATCTCCTATGATCCTTCCCAAAGTACCTTTTCAAGTTTCATGTACTTTGAAGTTGAGGAAGCCTGAATAGACCTTCACAAACAGTTGTAGATGTGGACTCATCGTGGGATTATGCACTGATATAATGTTGTTTACTCTTATGTTCTTTAATCTTTTTATAATAATTCTTAACATGCCTCTCTGAGAGCCAGTGAGCACAGAGCTAACATTTACAAAGAACTATTCACCATGACAGCAAGAGCTCTTTCCTGAATGGTAAAAGCTAATTCAGGTCTCAGTTTTGTGTATATGTAGTCAATTTTTTTTTTTTTTCCCACATGTTTGTTATTTTGTAGTTATCTACACTGAGTACCACCTGTCATTTTATCTTCCAATCATTCAATATTGTAGATGCCTCAGAGACAAATTACAGCCAATAAAAACTAAATAGGTCCTGCAGAATTCGGTATCATTGTTCATTTTTATCACTTTACTACTTTTCCAGATCATTTATGAATAGAATGAATAGGACCAGGAAAAAAATTATCTGGGGGGGCTGCTTTTTTTTTTTTTTGCTTATCCTTCTTTCTTATCTTTTAAATAGTTATTTATCCATGATAGGATACAACATCTTAAACCATGACAGCTTCATTTATTTCAGCCTTTCATATGAGTCATTGTCATTATACCACACTTCAACACAATAATCTCCGAAGCAGTCTAACAGTCTAAATAGAAATGCTATCCACAAAACAGAAAGTAACATGAGAAAAGAATATGAAATTTCGTTCTGTAAAATATTCCTTGAGACAATAATCTCCATATACTTAGTAACATGTTACGGGAGAGCTCTACAGAACCAGAGAAACCCCCCCTACTCCCCCTTGACCCCTAGATTCACAATTTTACAAGTGGTACTCTAATCAGAGTAATGGGAGTTGCCCTTTGACCTCTTTCTGAGTAATGAGGATTGCTCAAAAGATCAGGTTGGTCAACTCATCCAAGGCAGAAGCAGAAAATAGAAGATGACAGACTCAGAGAGAAGAAGGATGGGTAGGAAAATTTCTACACTGTACATCTCGCTCTATTCAAGTTGCCATAGCATCTTCAAGCTATTGGAAGATGCTGTTAGATCTATATTCTCCATGTCATCAAGAAAAAAGAGAAATGAATTATAATCAACTCCCATCCTCCACAGAAGAACAGGAGAACATGAAATTATCCAGGTCTTGCAAGAGTTCGATCATGTGCTGCTACTGTTCCTATACATGCAAGTAAGATAATGCCCAACCTATGAGCACATCCATGGCACAAATCTTCTAACAGTAAGAACCAAACGGCCAACCACTAAGAGACAGGTGAGAAACTGAGCTATTGTCAACACATACTAATTAGCAAACCAGGAAAATATTCAATCACCCCACCAAAGAGAATTTCATGACTAGTCAGCATAAGTCAGCTGACTAAAGACTAGTCAGCTTAAGGAAACCCAAACCTTTACAAAAAAAAAAAAAAAAAAAATTGCATCTTCTCTGTTTCCTTCTATCCAGCATTTATGTATCAACAGCTACAGTTCACTCTACTCTTCGCATAACCAGTAGCAGTTTGGAGACTAAAGGACGTGCAAGCTTTAACATTAGTAGAATGTTTGCTAATGTATTCCGTGATCACAGATGAAAATCTATTTGTTCAAGGGAATGTCTTTAGCTTTGCTCACAGCCAGCCTCTCATATTGTACTGATAGCAGGAGTCAGAGAGCAAGATCAAAGAATATTTAAATATGGTTAATACAAAATCCTAGTTTAGGTGGCTTGCATTATTTATCTCATCCTTTATTCAGTTTGAGACAGCTGCAGGGTCATGGCAAAGTGGTTTTACTTTTCATCTTCACAGAAAAACTGAGAATAAATTCTTACTTACCCATTGGCAACAAAGTACTACCATTTAGCCCAGCTAATGAGAGGGAAAAAACAAGTGATAATTTGTTACTTGACAATAAAAAACAATGAAGGATTCTTTCTCGGATTTTCTTCCCTGCATCTGTTGTTTCAGTTTGGATTTAGACTCTTCTCATTCCTTCCTTTCTTTGTTGAGAACATGAGCAAAGTAGACATATGACATTGGATATTACAAGAGGCAAAAAATAAATATCAGGCACTCACATTAATAGTACCAGAAAGAATTTACAGGAAGACAGAATACATGAAAAATACTGCCAACCTGTATAAAAATGTCTATAAATGCATAGGTACAGATCTGACATTTTATTCCAGATTCCAGTCTATGACTCAATATAACCCTGCAACAACGAATGCCCTTGCATTTCAAAAATGATCAAAACATTTAGAGCTGAATTCTGATATGCTTATTCCAACTCAGTAGAAGTCTACTTTGAAAAGAAATCCATTGACTTAAACAACTTGAGAAGCCAGTAACTTTTCAGAATAAATGGAAGCATCATTCAGCCAGTTAATTGCACAGAAACCTCATTTTGATTCTTTTATTCTGTCTCTGATTTTAACACCTGATTTCTACCTATTCCAGAATAAAAGAAGTTAACATATTGATATGTCCCCACACATCAACTAGAATGGCTACAGCTCCTTTGAAAAACATACAGAAAGATAAACAGGTCAGAAAGAGAAAAATATACCATTTTCAGTCCTAACAAAAGAGCTTTCAGATCCTGCATAGCAACATTTTTAAAGATTTGCTTTTATGCGAGGAAAACACCTTAATTGTACACATTTTGCTTAACATTTGGATGTTTTTTAAGCAACGTTTCAAAAAGATTCCAAATGTGATTCAGAATGCAGGTGGAGCATAAAATGAGTCATAGCAGAACAGATGAAAGATCTACCAAAACCAGGACACTTTCTTCAACAACTTCTTACACTAGGTGTTTCAGAGGATTAAAAAAATAAATAACTCACTAGCAAAATGTGTGACATTAGTGTTGGAGAGGTGAGTAGAGAGTGCTCTTTGTGGAGCTAGGATGCGTTCTGTTATATCCTGACCGTGATGGACTGATGACCTTTATGAGGTCATCTGAAGTAGGTTACGCACAAATCCTATTTTTCAGATGGCCACTTAGCCCTTTCCTAATCTACCTGCTTTGAAAGATTTTGGAAACAAAAGTTAAATATTCTAAATATTCTATTATCCATCCACTCTTTCATGTAGGGTAGTTTCTTCCATTACTGGCTCTATTTTGTGCTCCAGGCACTGGGTCAACAGCGTTGAAAGCCACAGTTCAGTTAGTATATTCAGACATTTACCAAAAATAAGAAGAGAAAAAAAAGATGTAATTACATGTGTCCTGGTTTGAGGTAAAACAGAACCAATTTTCTAATTTGGAATTTTATTTTTTAACTGGGCCTTGTCTAACTGACTAAATTCTGAAATTAACAGCATATTGTTTAGAAACTGCTCACTCTCCGAGTGATAAGACCTGATTATACCAAGGAATGGTATGCACTGAGGCTCCTGCTTATACTTATTGTTATAACAACCAAGGTCAGCTAACTTTGCTGTTTGCCCCGTTAGAGGGTCGGAAGCGGAGAACCGCAGAGGGGTCACACCTATAGGGAGGAGCGGATGGGACAGGTGACCTAAAACTGACCAACAGGGTATTCCATCCCATCTGCATCACGCTCGGTATAAAAGCTAAGGGATCAAAGGGGCAAGGGGGGCTCTGCAAGTCTGCTCTTGCTTTTGCTCTTGCTCTTGCTCTTGCTCTGGTTCGTTCTTTTTCAATGGCNTCTTTGTAGGGATTACTTTAAAGTTAATTGATACGACAATGCTTAGCTGTCCTTATGTGTTGTATTGTTTGTTTGCTGTTTCTCTCTATATGCGGTGGTTCAAAAGTGCTATTTTCCTGTTAATGCTTTTTTCTGCTACTATTTTCTACCTATTATCTCCATTTTATTAGGGTGATGTTGACTGTTTCTGAAAAGAAACACGCTTAGTATCAACAGATTCTGTGAAAAGCAGCAGTGCTTCTTCCTCTAGCAGATTAGGATTACAGAGGAATAATCCAGTGTTACAAGTGAAAAAAAANAAAAAGCCAGTGTTAAAAAGGAAAAAAAAAAAAAAAAAAACAGAAAAAAGAAAGAGAGAATGCTCACTGGTTTATTATTTGATAGCTCAATTATGCACAGTATGTATGGTATTGAATAAAACATTCTTAAAGATAGTGGAAGGACTAAATGTAGGGGTGATAGTGTAGGGAGAAATGCTATCTGCATGAAAAAGTATTAAATACATATCCTGCTTTTAAAAGATTTTTATGCATAGCAAATTAACAATGTTTACTCTTCTTATTTCATATGAAATGGACATTAATTACCCATGCATGCTTTAGTGATTTGCAGTTCATATAGCAATACTTATAAATAATCATCAGAAAATGCTTGGGGAGATTCATTCATTTGACAGAACGAATCAAAAACTCTGCTCTCAGCTGATAAGTTAGGCAAGAAGTGCATCTGGGAAAAAAAAAGAAAAATGTCAAAGTCTGAAGAGAAGGAAGAAATGAGCACTAAAAATGATTCATGAGTTGGAGAACTATTATGTACAGTGAAAAAGTTAAAGAACTCTTTCTTTTTAGCTGATCAAAGAAAAGAGAAATGTCTTGATTATAGTAAGTAGAGTATCTCTGGAGAGATGAAATAGTGAATAATGAAGGGCTCTTTAGTATTAAAAAAAAAAATGATAAAATGACCCCAAAAGCTAGATATTGACGCTGTATGCATAGAAAACAGAGATTAGGTAAAATTTTTAAAAATATGAGTGGTTAACAATTGGAATAAATGGAAGTAGTGGGTTTTTCATCTCTTAATGACATGAAATCATGAAAAAGTGTCTTTCAAGGGGGTGTGCTTTAGCAAAAAACAGCTAGGAAAACGCTACTTATAGGACATTTTGTATATGAGGATGAGGTTGGATAATTTCACGGTCAATTCTGATGTTAACCTTTAAACATCTTCTAAATAAATTTCTTAGTCGGTTCTGTGAGTATCTTGAATGTGATGGGCAATTCATCAAAACAGTTTTCCTTATTCTGTGGAAAGTTATGCTTTTTTAAAAATCTTTCTATTTTTGTGTTGTCTTTCATAACCATAGCTATTATATCTCAGGGCTTCCCTGCTCTTCGGGGTACTTCATTTGCAGCTATGTCAAAAGAAATGTGTTTTTGCCACCACAGTTGTATGTAAATGACTATTCAATCTAATATTTCCAATTAGGTATCCTATTACATTTATAATCAGGGTTAGATTTACTTTGCTAAGCTTGTGACCTGTATCAAGATTATAACATGGGCATAAGTTTGCAATGCAAATTAAGCAGTTTTTGAAAGACTAAGGAATTTAATCTTAATACCTAATTATGACGACAGGAAAATTAGAGAATCTGAAGGAATATTGAAAAAGACATTCATCTCACTTAAAGTTAACCATCTAAAAGCTAGGCATTTTGTATGCTCTCATTAGGTTTTTTAGTCAGTGCAAACAGGTGATTGCAGAGAACAGTTTATTCCTGTGTGTCGGTACCGTTGGATGGGATGACTTGCCCTCTGGAGTGTACCCTTGTTTCCTTCCGTCAGCCATGGAAGCTTTTGGTTAGACTAGATAGTTGCTTTCAGGCAGCTCAAGTTAGGCAAGATCTCGGCATTTCTTACTCGCTTTATCCCTTGTATTCAGCACAGTTTTGACAGCATACGTTTTCTGTCTCTCAGAAATACAGATCCCAGGGCAGAAAATTTGACAGCTGCTCAATTACTTTTCTCACCAGAAGTAGAGAAGCCTCAACTTCACCACATCATTCTCTCAGGTCACCCATCTACTTCTTCTCTGCTGAGCTGTTGTGGAGTATTGGGATCTTTGGACAAGAGCACAGTGCTTAGGCAAAAAAGAAAAAAAAAAAAAAAAGTTGTATACCTCCTTTTCACTTTTCCCATTTTTCTTCTCCACATCATTTTCTATAATAGGGCAGTTTTACCAGGGATAAAGAAAAGAAGGAGCAAGGAATTTCCTTTTTTCCCCCCATCTTTACTTCAAGAAAACTTAAACCATATATCCTTACTAATAACTGTGATGACCAGGAGGGCTGGTCAAACCAAGCTCTGACATATGAAGACTTACCTCATGTTCTGTGTCATTTAAGCTCTGAAATCTGAATGGAAAAACATTCCAACAGTGCATGCTTCCTACTTTTAAATTACTTCCCTCAGCAAAGCCAAGACAAGCTATACTAAGATTGATTTGGCAGATAGCTTTATCATTGTTCTTAATACTGATGCAAGTCTCACTAACAAGGGATACCTGAACAAGTGAAAAGAGAGGTGGGGAATCATGTATGCCCAAATAAGAGTGAATGAATAAAATGAATAAAAATAACAGTAAAAGGAAATAAGCCTACCTGTACAACACAAAGTGTATACAAGAATGACATCATGTAGGGGATACATAAAAAGGAACAGTGAACTGACATTATATGCTACTCCTTTATTATCATGACGTAACCATAAGACCATGACAAATCTTTCCCCTCCTCTTTGTTCCCCCACTAAAGTATATAGACGCAGGGATTTCCTAAGACATCGTAAAGCTCCTGCCTCATTAGCACCGGTTAACAGTCAGTCAACCTGTGGTACAACTTGTCACCCATTTGGATCACAGATGTGTCTTCCTTTCTTTAAATAACTTAATTTTCTAAATGGTACAGTCTGTCTTCTCATGCAATTCTGTATGTTGTCAAACAGAGCAGGAAGCAGGACTGAATGTTCTGGCTCCATAATGTTCTTGGCTCCATAATGTTCTTGATCCATAACTGCTTGAAGGGACCAGCTTTCAGTGCTTAACACAAGATGCGTTTTTTCCTCCTTCCATCAAAAAAAGATCAGCTGTCCAGGTAATCCACAGGACAGCCTAGTGACTGATAGCATTCATGCAAGGGTATTGGGGGTAACTGCAAGCAAGGCTGTTGTACCTACTTTGAAGGATTACTTGATGTGATCTTGAGTAACTGGTCAGTCAATACTAACACGTTGTCAGAATTCAGTTGGATGCCCAGGAATGCTTTTTCTCACAATAGAAGAGCAAAAAATACAATTTAACAGACAAATCTGTAATTTACACAGGTCTCATCCACATGGATTTGAAGGATTATATGGATGGGCAATATTCATGCCAAGTATTACAAGCCTGTAACTTCCCTTGATGACTAACATAAGGCGGCAGTTGAAACTGGGATTGCTAAAGCATTCATCGCCCTGGCCTGTCCATGTTGATCCTTTTCAAGCTCCCAAACTCCTGCGGTTTACAGTTTAGTTCAATGAAGAAAACAGGATCCAACTGCAGCTCCTAATGTGCTGAGCTATGGTACAGTGGCCATTCAGAAGCTTCTGCATGTTAATCCATCCATGTTTCTAGGGGAGCAAAATCAGGGAAGAGGGCAGGTGACAGGCATTTCACTCCTGCGCATCTAACATGCAGTGCGCTGTGAGTCAATACAGGGAGGGATACAACTACCCTCTCCTGGACATAAAAAAAATTTGGATATTTAAGTCTGAACAGTTCTTATTATCAGAGAGAAACAGGCATTTTCCATGAGTGATTGAAATCACCATTTGTTGCCAAAGTCACCAGTGGAGACATTTACAGAGCAATTCAGAGCACCCAGCTGAATGAAACCCCGTTGCTCCCAGCTCCACCAGGGCTCCTTTGTATATGAGATTATCTCACACATGTGAGGAGCGGGAGGAATAGTGAGAGATCTGTATCATCTTCACAAGCATACTTTTCCAGGAATATTTAGTAAGAATGTCTAGAAACTACCACATGTTTTCTTCAGAAGTGTACATGTAACAGTAATGATTAGTATGCAGGTATGAAAGGAATATTGTTAGGCAACTCAGACTTTTTATTTTATTTTGTTAAAAGTTCTGTATTAAACTTAACAAAAATACCTTTCAACGTCTTTGAGACTAGTTTATTTTTATTCCAAGTACTTCCCAGGTGGGTGTTATGTTTAATAGAATACGTTTAAAAAGAACATTTTTTAAAGTAGTGCAACATGGTATTTTGGAAACTATTGAAGTGCAAAAATTAAATAAGTAGTTTTATTCATTAAAGTTATATTTAATTTTTAACTGTTTTTCATTAAAATAATCCATGGTGTTTGAACTGATACACGTTTTGAACACTTCAATATTATTTTTAGCTTGCTTTGGTCTTCCTGAGGGAAGTTTTTGATATTACAAAAATTAATCATTTTTTGGTTTGGGTTTTTTTTTCCATTTTGTTTGATGACCAAGTGAAATCACTTACAAGTCTTGGACCTTAAGTATTAATAACGAGTAAAGTACGCCCTTGGCTTACCCTTCTGTGTGTTATTCAGAGTCGTATCAGCTACATTCAGTAGCATTTAAATTGGTTTGCCACTTATTCCTTTTATCAGTATTTGTATTATGATGTGAACTAACTTCAGCTGCTTCTTTCTTTCTTGTTTTATCATTTGAATTTAAGTGCCTAGTTTTCATAAGAAACTTGTATATTTGTTCTTGCCACACTTTAAAAAAAGTTGCAGGTCACCACACAACTACACACTTGAAACAAAGTTCTACTATTTTAGAAATAACCTTGATGGAGCAGGAGCATATAAAATTAATTACTTTATGGGAAAGCCATTACTGAAATTAAAATGAGGAGGTTTTGAGTGTTTCATTGTGGGTGACTACAGCTTCCAGCATAGGTTATTGAAGATGAAATTTCAATAACAACTGACCGCAGCTCAATAACATATGTGAAATGAGTAACTATTTCATTTTTGTGTTTCATCATGAATGTTGTCAAGAAATACCTGTGTATTATCCATACTAAAATACTTCCTTAAAATACAGGCTCATCTGAGATAAAACTAGGCAAACACTTCATGTATCGCAACAGTAATATAGAATGAAAAAGCCTAAATTGTCCTACATAATGAAAAACCATTTGAGTAGGAGTTTAATAATTATCCTGATTAGATTTGATCAGTATAACCTGCTGAATTGTCTTTAATGATCACAAGTGCTCATAACCCTAATTCTATTTACATCTCTCTCCATCAAGATTAAGCAATGGGTCTAAGCAGGTCTGTAGAAGTCTAGAGGAATTTTACTCCCTTCATTTTCTATATTTTTCACAGCTGTTACTCACTGTGAAAGATCTTAAATTAGAAGTATTTAACTCCTTCACCAGAGTCAGATTCACCAACACATTTCAGCACCGTTCCAGTGCCAATACTAGGCTTGTATCTGCATAACTACAACTTCAAGCAAAGAAGAATAATTGTTTAATAGCCATTGTGTTAGCCTGGAAATTAGGAGACATGTATGGTACCTCACAGATTTTCCATGACCTGTCATTTCTCTGCTCTTCAGACGACCATCTATAAAGCAGGATTAATAGGTTTTTGTTACATTACAAGAATATTGGGAATTGGTACTTCTGTAGCCAGGCAATAGTGGAATGCGTCACATGAGACACAGCATCTCAAAAATTTAGATGGCTCCTGGGCTGGAGCTGACTCATGACTGGGCAGCTCAGAGCATTGGAAGAGCCAGTAGACAACTGCCTATATCTGTGTATTTAGGCATGTTTAAGTAGATAGGCAGCCTTAGACTGTTGCAAATACTCCCAAAGTCACACACAGTCAACCAACTTATGTTTTTATTGTGTAGTTTCTCTGATAGGGATCTAGAAGGCAAAGAAAACAGAGATATAATGAGAAGTTACCATCTTCCAACGTGACACACACTGAAATTCCCTTAAGTATAGGTGTAGCAGCTGCAGGCACGAATGGTAAAGCAGTTTAACTTATACATTGCTACCTTTGATCTTGCTTCTTCCATTTCAGTAGTGCTTCAGTAATCACTCCAAAAGAAAAACAAAGGTATCTGCATAACAGAATTCATTCATCTCATGAGGTTTCCTAACAATCCTCCTCTGAAAAACAGCACTGACATGATCACGAGATAATACGAAGATTTAACAAATGATCGGCTGTGATGGTCTCCAGCAGAGAACAACCACCCATCGGGCAAGATCTAAAACATGCACCATGGTTCTCTCTGACTGCCATTCTCTTTTTTATAAAAGCACCAGATCTGCAAAAGGAAAGATTTCAAGAATTGCTGTCTCTACCTCAACATCTTGGGATTTTAAGGGAAAGGGTTCTATTCTTCAGTGATGTCAGTGAACAGCTTTCCAGAGCACAAAAGCCATATATTCTAAGGATAAAAAAAGCTATATTAAATGACATTTTTTAAATTATCCTTTTTTATGGGCTGATTTCACATTATCTTTGCAAAGGAAAGCTCTGGGAATATGGTGTAGCAAATTCATCATTACACAATATTAGGATTTATTTTTTCTTTTGTAATTTCAAAGAAGTAATTTTTTTAATGTGGTATTTCAGAATCAAAAAGGGAGGGAGGAGTCTTATTACAACTATCCAGGAGCATGTATGTCATGACTGCATCAGGCTTATTAGGCCAGTAATCCCCTGAAAAAATTACCACACAATAAAAGTGAAAGATAAGTCAGAGAACTGAAATAAAGAAACAAAAACAGTCATAACAGACAAATGGGATTGTCACAAGAGTGCACTAGAATACCTCAGGATAAGGAAGAAAACCCTTAAAAGCAGCAGGAAGCAAATTACACCATCTGCTCAAAAAAAAATGAGCCTTATCCAAGTACCTTTAGGGCTGCATATAAACACTGTTTCAAGTGCCTTTTGCAGTATGTCTATTACTGCCCAGAAATGCTTCAGAGGAACAACCGATTGAGACCTATAATCTCTAGTCAAAAGTAATTATTATAAATGCATCTGAAAACATTGCTGAGCTTTCAAAATCTCACCACATATGTTCTACTGTATTGCAGGGTCTCACTCTGATGGCATGATCTACCAAGCTTTCGACAAGGAAGTTCAAATAAATTTAAGGTGTCTAACTATTTTGAAAACTACATATAAAGAACATAGTAATACCAAGATAAATTCAGTCACATCTTTGTCAGAGTTTTTGCAAAAAGAATTTATTCCAAGACTCAAACCAACAGTTGAGTTATCTACATATCAGTATCTGATCTGTGTACAGTGTATAGATGAAAAACATCCTTAAATTTGAGTATATAAGCTGTTTAAGTAAAAATACACAGAATACAAACAAACATGGAGGAAAATCTTTGTATGAGGTCCTACAAGAAAATATCTGAGAAAAAGCCGTGTTCTAAATGCTCTACAGATTCTTTTTTCCTTCTTTTTTTTTTTTTTTCTTAGAAGAAGGAGTATGACTAAAGGTGCTTCCCACTCAGGCAGAAATGCTACTACTTTATCCTTGGCCTGAATCACAAGGTCAAATTCCTCAAAATGTGCTTGGCAGGTAGTACATAGGGGAAAAAAATTATATATATATACACACACTCACACTAAAGCAATCAATGCAACTATATCAAGATTTTGGAATCACACCATCCTATCTCTTCTGGGATGTTTGGCTTCATCCTTTGAATTACTAAACATCTTACACTTCAAGACTAAACAGGTGTAAACATGTAGCTCTGTAATACTGTTCTGTCATGACTAGTAATAGGCCATAAGCTTTATACTGAGTTTGCAGAGACTCAGAACTGAGACTTGTCAGGCTTATTCTGTCTGAAGTTACCGTGACCTGCCTACAGATATTTTTTCCTTAGTTTAGCTGTGACAGTGCTTTTTCTAACTGAGTGGGTGATGGATAATTTGTTTTAATTGTGTTTATCTTTATATAGTACAAAAATAGTTTTATATAGATAGCAGTTACAAGCTAGCTGTCAGATATTATGGCAACACCACTCTAGATCATCTACAATGGTCTTGGGAGTTTGGGGAGGTCCCTGCTGACCAGAAGCTAAACTGTGTTATTCCAATCTACAAAAAAAGGCATGAGGGAAGACCCAGGGAACTACAGACCTGTTAGTCTAACCTCAGTTCCTAGAAAAATTATGGAGAAAATTGCACTCAGTGTTCTTAAAAGGCATTTTAAGGGCAATGCAATCATCAGGTACAGTCAACACGAGTTCACAAAGTGAAAGTCCTGTTTATCCTTCTATGATAAGGTCATCTGCCAAGTGGATGAAGGGAAGGTGGTGGATGTAGTTTTTCTGGATTTTAGTAAGGCTTTTGATATTGTCCCCCACATAATTCTTCTGGACAAATTGTCCCACTATGGTATAAGCAGGTTCACAGTGTATTGGGTGAAAAACTTGGCTGAATGGCAGGGCTTAAAAGGGCTATATCTGGTTGGTGACTGGTCACTAGTTCAATACATTTATCAATGATCTGGGTGCAGGAATTGAATGCACTGTCAGCAGGTTTGCTGATGATACCAAACTGTGAGGTGCTGTTGACTCTTTTGAGGGACAGGAGGCCTTGCAGAGGGATCTAGATGTCTTGAAGCTTTGGGCTATGAATAATGGGATGAAACACAAGTCCAAATTCTGGATTCTGCACCTAGGATGGAGTGATGCCAGGCACAAGTATAAATTGGCAGAGAGTAGCTGGAAAGCAGCCCTGCAGAAAGGGATCTGGGGGTGCCGGTCGATAGGAGGCTCAGCATGAGTCATCAGTGTGCCCTGGCAGCCAAGAGGGCAAACCACATCCTGGGGTGCAACTAACACAGCATCACCAGCTGGTCAAAAGTCATGATTATCCCACTTTATTCAGCACTGATGTAACCTCACTTTGAGTTCTGTGCCCCACAATTTAAAAAAGATGTGAAGGTCCTTGAATGCATCCAGAAGAGGGCAACAAAGCTGGTGAAAGGGCTGGAAGGAATGTTCTATGGGGAGTGGCTAAGGACTTTGGGTTCATCTGGTTGGAGAGAAGGAATCTTGATGTCCAACATCATTGCTCTCTGCAGCTTCCTGAGAAGGGGAAGTGGAGAGGAAGGTGCTGATCTCTTCTCCCTGGGATCCAGTGACAGGACTGGTCTCCAGTGCAGGAGAACAGGGTGATCAGGCCCAGTCAGCATGGGTTTAGGAATGGCAGGTCATGCCTGTCAAACCTGATCTCCTTCTGTGATAAGGTGACCCACTTAGTGGATGAGGGAAAAGCTGTAGATGTCATCTACCTGGATTTTTGCCAAGCTTTTGACACCATTTCCCACAGCTTTCTCCTGGAGAAACTGGCTGCTCATGGCCTAGACAGGTGTACTCTTCGCTGGGTAAAGAAGTGGCTGGATGGC
>VXBO01008146.1:73-12922 GCA_013400135.1 Rhinoptilus africanus
CGGCACTGGTGAGGCCCCACCTTGAATACTGTGTTCGGTTTTTGGCCCATCACTACAGGAGGGACATTGAGGTGCTGGAGCGTGTCCAGAGAAGGGCAATGGAGCTGATGAGGGGTCTGGAGGACAAGTCTTATGAGGAATGACTGAGGGAACTGGGATTGTTTAGCCTGGAGAAAAGGAGGCTGAGGCAAGACCTTATTGTTCTCTACAATTACCTGAAAGGGGGATGTAGCCAGGTGGAAGTCTCTTCTCCCAGCTAACAGGCAATAAGACAAGAGGAAATGCCCTCAAGTTGTGCCAGGGGAGGTTTGGATTGGATATAAGGAAAAACTTCTTCACCTAAAGGGTTATCAGGCACTGAAACCGGCTGCCCAGGGAAGTGGTGGAGTCACCATCCCAGGAGTTTAGTGGTAACTTGGCAGTGTTAGGTCAATGGTTGAACTTGATGATCTTAAAGGTCTCTTCCAACCAAAACTATTCTGATTCTAACTCCTTCTCCTGAGTGGTGCAGGGGGACAGGGAATGGTAGTTGCGTTCTGTTCATAATGCATTGTCTCTGACACTCCTTCCTCCTCACACTCTTCCCCTCCTTCAGCATGGGGTCTCACCCATAGGAAATAATTCTCCACAAACTTCTCCAGTGGGAGTCCTTCCCATGGGCTGGAGTTCTTCATGAACTCCTCCATGTTGGGTCTTTTCCGTGGGGTGCAATACTTCAGGAACAAACTACTCCAGCATGGGGCCCTATAGGGACACAGGTCCTGCCAAAAAACCTGTCCCAGTTGTGACATCATCTCCATGGGCCATAGATCTTGCCAGGAACCTGCTCCAGCATGGGCTTTCCATGGGCTGCAGCTTCCTTAAGGTGCATCCAGCTGCATGGCATTGTCCTAATGTGGGGTCCTCCATGGGTTCCAGGGTGGATATCTACTCAAGCATGGTCCTTGATGGACTACAGGGGGACAACCTGCCTTACCATGGGCTTGTCCATGGGCTGCAGGGGAACCTCTGCACTGGCACCTGGAGCAATTCAAACCCCCCTCTCCTTCTTCACTGACCTCAGTCTCTGCAGGATTGTTTCTCTCACATTTTTCTCACCCCTTCCTCTCACAGATGTTGTAGAGCACTTTTTAACCTTCCTTAAATATGTTTTCACAAAGCTGCCATCGGCGTTGCAGATGGACTCAACTATGAGCAGGTCTCTCTTGGCAGTGTCTGATGTGGGGCAGCCCCTGGGCTCCTCTCACAAAGGCCATCCTTGCAGAATAAGTGAATTTATTTGTAATTTCTGCCCATTATTTTTTTCGTGATAATATCACAGTAGAATTCAGATGTGTATTGCAGAAGTTAAATATTCTGAAAGTGTGTCGTTCCTTGCATTTGCCAATAGTGATTTTTTTTCTAACAGACATACTGACAGGTTGCTTCTCTTTGATGCTCATCACATTTATCAACAGCACGAATATTTCATCTCAAAATTCATCCGTCCTAATTTTCAGGGTTTTTTTTTTCCTTTCTTTTTCTGTTAGAAGCTGCAATTGAATATGTTTACTTTATACAGTTTTATGTGCTGGAAGGACGCTATTTTTTTGAGGGGGGTTGTTTGGTTGGTTGTTTGGTTGGTTTGGTTGTCTCTTAATTTTTTTTTTTTTTTAATTTGTTTGGTTTGGCATAGGTTTTTTTAATGTTTTCATTCTGGACATTTTCCATTTTCTTAATTGTGTAAGCCATCATCTTTTATAGCACAGACCCTTGGTTTCTATTAAACGATATGATCTAAATGTATGAACCGACAAGATTAATGCAAACAGAATGAGTTTATCTGTTCTCATATTAGAATCATAGAATCATAGAATCATAGAATCATAGAATCATAGGGTTGGAAGGGACCTCGAAAGATCATCTAGTCCAACCCCCTGCCAGAGCAGGGCCACCTTAGAGCAGGTTGCACAGGAACGCGTCCAGGCGGGTTTTGAATGTCTCCAGAGACGGAGACTCCACCACCTCCCTGGGCAGCCTGTTCCAGTGCTCTGCCACCCTCAAGGTAAAGAAGTTCCTCCTCATGTTTAGGTGGAACTTCCTATGCTCAAGTTTGTGCCCGTTACCCCTTGTCCTATCACTGGGCACCACTGAAAAGAGCCTGGCCCCATCCTCCTGACACCCACCCTTCAAGTATTTATAAGTGTTAATTAGGTCCCCCCTCAGACGCCTCTTTTCCAGGCTAAAGAGACCTAATTCCCTTAATCTATCTTCATAGGAGAGGTGCTCCAGTCCCTTAATCATCTTAGTAGCCCTATGCTGCACCCTCTCCAGCAATTCCTTGTCCTTCTTGAGCTGGGGAGCCCAGAACTGGACACAGTACTCCAGGTGGGGCCTCACCAAGGCAGAGTAGATGGGGAGGATGACCTCCCTCCACCTGCTGGCCACACTCTTCTTGATGCCCCCCAGGATGCCATTGGCCTTCTTGGCCACAAGGGCACATTGCTGGCTCATGGCCATCCTGTTGTCCACCATTACAATGCTTTATGCTTTGTGAAAAATAATTATTTATTTGCTTTATGCAGGAATGTATACATTCAAATATTTAGAGTGTAACTGTGGTCAGAACTTATGCTCCAGAGGATCTGAATCACTCAAGAGACAGATACCAGGCAGCTCATCTCTAGGTCACTAGTCCGAAGATACTTCAAGTTGGACGGAAAACTGAATGAAAGCTCATCTCCAAGGGAAATATGTTTATTCGGGGCATTTTCTTGTGATTACAGGTCTGCCTCAAACTCACCTTTATCACAGCTGACAGTAGTTACCAATCCTTTTATCATGATACACAGGCATCTCTTCTGGTAGGTAGTAACAAAGTTCCTGAAATATTAGTTTTGATTAGCTATTTACCTATTCTGAACAGTTATTGGAGATCGATCAGATGTTTTCTCTTTTCCCAACTAATCACAGCTGAGTACTGAAAAGTAGTTAATGGTTCTAATATGCTGAATTATCTTTTTCTTCTTCCAGTCCTTTTTTCATTTGGCTTAGGTGCACTTCTTTACTCTTGATGACTATTAAGCTATTCAACTGCCACTCGCTACCTGTTCCCTCTTTTCCAGACTTCTCATTTCATTGTGAATAAACAGCAAGTCATTCCACTTAAATTAGAAAGTTTCAAAAACTATTTCCTTTATCAAGTGAAAATAGGCTTCCTCAAAATTATAGTTTTTTACACATTACTCAAAATAAGTGCTGTCTAGAAGGGATCACTGTATGAACATCATTGTATTTCTCTTAAAAAAACAAAAAAGGTTGCTCCCAGAAATGTTGTTTGAGTGTATTATTTTTTATTTTCTGGACATTATCAATTTCTTTGTGCTAATAGCTTTTTTTTGTTTCATTTTGAAAACCACTTAAATTTTGTCCTATTTTCTGACTTAAGAAAAATTCTGTATGCCTAATATCTAAATGTGTAAATCACGTCTGAGTGTCTTCTTAAATTCTTCTATTTCAAAATGATGGGGAAGCCCTCCCTGCCCTGCTGCTTTCTTCTGAAATGGAAGGAGAGAAGAACAACAAAACATTTAAAACTTCGGAGTGAAAATTTCAGACACTTTTGTTTAAGTTTTAAGAGGCTTCTCTTTGGCCAAAGGAACAGGAGGAACTGATGCTTTTGAAGTGTCGGTTTCTCCTAGGCTATATTTTCCAGTCCTCACACCAATAAATTCTCCTGCAACTGATCAAGTCTGATAAAGAAAAGAGATGGCACAGATGGCACTTATCTTAATGTTGACAAACATCAGTGAAAAAAACTCCATTATTCAGAATAAAGTTTTCAAATGATCTAGTGCTGTGGTAGGGGGGGGAAATGTAGCCCAAACATTCTTATAATTGCAAGTCTTTACATACAGTTAAGGAGATATGGAAATGCTTTTCATAGCCTTTTAATAAAAAAAAAAATTATTTCATGAAAAAATATAACATCAATTTTAAACACATGGTGAAAATATTCTCCTGAATTTAGTAGCTATCAATAGTAAAATAAGTTTAACAAGTTAATGGTAATATGGTGTTCTAACTACTTATATATTCTCCAGCATCCCGTGACTACAAGTTATGTGGATTACTTATCTCCTTAGAGAAGGCTGAGTAACATTTTTTTATCTCAGAATATTTTGCATCGGTACTTTGTCTTTTGAGAAGGAAAGAAAATATATAATGTACAGCAATAGCACGCAGACCTAGAATGAGAGCTGGTCTGTAAAGTTTTTAACCTAAAACTAGCAGATGTAAATGAAATTGTCTCTGGGTAGAAGAGAGGCTCATCTTCAACTCACCTCCCCTGATATAGTGTTGCTGTGAAATGTGAACGAAATGGTCAAGAGAACAGCTGGAGATGTAGGAAAACAGGACAGGGCAAACAGATGGTCTGCTACACAAGTCACACTCTCAAAAAGTTGTTTTCAAAATCTGACTCAACCTACCAAAACAGAGCGTGTGTTTTGCCACCAAAACAAAACTGTGTCCTCAAAGGATATGATGACATCATTAGCACGGATCTTTGGGAAAAATCACAGAGCATTTAGACACTGCATTCCTATGTTGTATTATTATCTGAAACTGTCATCCAATCCCATTTTCATAAAGACTGGGTTTGTTTGACAGACAACACATGCATTTGTTTCTGGTCTTAAATGTGACCTCTGCTTGGGCTACTGACTGAAGGTTGTTACTTAAGTTTTCATGATCCATTAGTTAGATTAGGTGGGCATCATTCAAAATTCTCTTACTATAGCTTTTCTTGAAGTTGTTCAAATAGGAAGTATGTGAGCTCTCTAGGGAGGCGGCACTGCCATTCCAAATTAAAAACACTTGCAGAATTAAAGATATCTATACAGAAGGTGCAGAGATGATGGTAGGTTATACTTGCAGAGGCAAAAGGCATTGACAGTTTAAGAAACCTAAGTATCACCTGTACCAATTTCTTTTTGAGGCAGGTTTGGTACTGTATATGGCCAGGGAATGCCATCAGCACCAAGTCACTGGTGACAGAAAAAATTCAGAGCTAGGGAAGGAACCATACCACAGTCCAAAAAACCGAGCTATTTGAGAAACCAGAATTTCTTCCATACAAAGACAATATTAATCCAGGACTGTAAGAATGTGGAAATGCAATACTGCTACTGGATGTTTTCTAAAATGTTTTTTCAGTTTAATTTTGGACTTTTTTGCAGGCAGAGGCAATCCTTCATTTTTTTCTTGCAGATTCAAAACTGGCATTATGAGAATGGTAGATGAGGTGAGGAATTTCCATTTCAGGTTTAAATTAAATTTTTGAATTTTTGTATATATTTTAAAAGCATTAGCACTATTACAATATCAAGAGAGCTCATCTTCCAGCATGTTTTATCAAAAAAAGATAATAACATTTTACATTTTCTCACAATCATGTTATTGACAAATTGGCACGTGTGATTTTAAGAATATGATTGTTAACACTGCAAATGGAATTTTTTCTTTTTTTTTTTCCCTCCAAGTCTTATTGCCAAATATTACAATAAATAATTTTATTTATATATATATGAGAAAATATATAGGAGTAGACATTGGTAATTTAGTTTTCTTCTATGCCTCTGACCTTTCTTCTTTCAAAAAGGAGATTTCTAATTATGATGGAAAGAATTGTGTCACTAAAATCATAGTAAGCTGATATTAAAAACTTTGTTTGACACAAAGTTTGTTTATTACTTGTTCAAGTAATGAATCCTTACGCCCCCTTTGTATCTGTCCTAACTCCATAATGGTGACTGGCTTAGTGGCACCCAAACTAGGAAGTTCCCTTATGTGACTTCCTTCTCTTGGCTTTTGTCTTGTTGAGGACTATAACCAGCCATAACTACCAAGTAAAAGATCTAGTCTTGATGTACTAATCTAGTCCCTGGATGATGTTCCTTACTGCTTTTTAAGAACCATATGGACATGCAGCAGGTTTTTAACAAATTCACATACAGTTCTTCGTTCTGAGAGCCGCAGAGTCCTCCAAGTAAAGGAGATGTGAGGCTTGCTGTGCATGCTTAATGTTGTTATTCTCTTTCTCTTTACCTTGCAATTGGGTAACCCTTGAAAATATGTGCAAAACATTGATGTACTTCTGGAAAACTAAAAAAACCCCCAAAATTATGCAATAGGCTATGTTTTTCGCTACTAGAAGTATTTAGACTCCAAAAGAATAGGGTTTGTGAGCACAAGGGCTTGAAGAGAAGGAAGGTCGGACAGGAAAACTAACAAGCTCCAGAACTTAGAGCTCCAACAGAAAACTAATTAGATATTGAAAAACATTCAGGATCATGATTGCAAAGTTCCACAATTAGTGTTCTTTATATCTGATGAACAGGCTACTGTCCTCTGTAACTATATATAAAGCTGTGTCTTTTTTTCCCCCTTTNCAGGGGTAGTAGTCTTCTCTCCTGTACTTTGGGGTCTTTCATTATTGATATTGAAAGCATGACGTCTATCTGTTCATAAACTTAAAAGTTTGTTGTTAGCCATTAACTCTCAAAGAGTTTTCTAGTTTTTTGAATATGCAATAGGACAATAGAACAATGGTTATATCTGACAAAATAAAAACATCATAGCTCTAATTAGCAGTCCCCAGAATTTGCCCTTTGTGGCTGGATTTAACAAGTTTTCTGAAGAGCTCTGAAGAGCTATGCACAAAGCTCACATACAGAGAAACAGTATGCATCAGTTCTGTGGCTGACTGACAAAATTATCTTGACCTCTCCTTTAGATGATGTAGCATTACAATGGCTCTTGTAACTGCTGTTCTATCAGGCAACTCAAAATCATCACACCAACTTTCCAGTTAGTACCCTCCAATGAGGAAACCTCTCTGTCTTTTTCTCAATTACTGCATAGAACACAACGTAAAGCAAAAATAGCAGGAATATTACTCTTGCAGAAATTTGACATATCCATGGATTCACCTTATCATATGTAGTATGCAGAAACATATGGGATGTGGAAAGAGTAGAACAGGCTTCTAGAAGTAGAAGTGATAGGGTAAGTCCATTGACATTACTTGTTTATACTGGTCTGTTCATTCAGGGTGGGGGAAAAAGAAAATTCTTGCCTTTTCCTTTTTTGAAATGTCTGGTTCTTGAAGATATGAATGTTCCATGCTTTCTTTTCTCTGGCTGCACTTGAATCCGTCCAAAATACTTTTGTTCCTAATAATCAGTCAGCAGCTTCATAGACACACTCAAGCTCAAGAAAAATGAGGATGAAATTCATGTTGCAAGTTCTGGCCTGGAAAGTCCAGCTGAAAAAAAAGAGCACAAAGTGGGAGTAAGCCCATAGAGGTCACAGTGAGTAACTTTGGTATTTCACCACAAGATCAGCTTACGAAACAGGAGAACCAGTACGAAGAGCTTTTCAGAGTCAAGGGTAAGAGACCTGAAATGGTACAGGAACAAGGGCAGGAACCCATGCGGCTAACTTTGATTCTGAAAAATTGTATTTGTTCATCTGGAAGATTTCCAGATGGATTCAGGCATTGTCACTCATGCATAGAAACAATCACATATTTCTATATGTCTATATTTCTATGTCTTATTCTAGTTGCCCAAGAGACTACAAACAACTAAAAAACCCTCTGAACCTACTTAATAAAAATGAAAAATAATGGTCTTATAATACAATAAATACATAAACCTGGTACAAAGTGAGTGTAATTTATTTCTTGAATTGTGCACAAAGTAATTTACGAATGATCTGTAAAATCATTGTACCATCACTTCTTTGTAGTGTTCTATTTGCACATTTTTCCTTTTTCAATAGGAAATTCCATAGGAATTAGGGTTTCTTAAGAAGCTCTAATTAAATCTATATGGTAATAATTAAAGAAAGAATAACCATTACTAGAATCTGGATCCAGAACTGTTAGCAACTATTGTTTCCAAGGCATTTTAAGATATTTAAATTATTTATTACTGCATATGAGGTGGTGGGTTTTTTTAGTAAGCCATCAGTGAAAGACAATGAAAGTGACAAGATCTGCAGCAAATTTCATTAAGTGCTTGAATTCAAATTATGGCTCTCCAAATACACAAAACAAACATACCAATGCTGTGTGTATTGTTCTGTCATCTACAGTGCCGAAAGGTACACTTATCTATTTCAATTATATTGTTAATTCCTTTTCATTGAGTTGTTCTTGTACAGCGTACCTTACTGGCTCCAAACTAGAAGTAAACACTTGTATTCAAAAATCTGCATTCAGATTTCTGAAACATTTCCAAAGATTTTTCACTTCAACAGTGGACAGAGTTTTGCACTGAACAAAACTGGCTTTTCAAACATTTTCAGCATGAACACTTAAAGTATATAAGTAAGAAAAAGGACACTGTAAATGATAAAGTGTTTTCAAGGCTATAGGACAATGCAATGAGCAATAAAGTGCATAAGTGACTGTCTGTAAAGATCCTTCACAAAATTCAATGCATGATTTTTTGAGAAGTGTACTCTGGAATGAATGTTTTTAAGATGGCTAATTTCTGAAATAACTTGGTTCACTCTTTTGTACTGTTGCACAAGCTGTCAGGGTCAGCTGTGCATTCCCTTCTATGAGATAAGAAGACTGATGCTTGGATTTATAGTTCTTGTTTCTAGGTTAATCAGTCAAAGTGAATGTATTGGATTCCTGACAAAATTTGCAGTTGAACAGAGAGCAGTCTTACTGGACTGTATTTATTCACTACAGTGGTATGTATTCATTGAGTTTGAGTTCTGTCAGACTGTAAAAGGGTCACTGTTTTTTTTAACTTCTGAAGTCTTTTTTAGTTTCTGTCACATGTGCTATCATGCAAAAACCAGTTCCATCCATATTTTTGTATTCCCCTTCTGCTTAGCTATATTAATTCAGGATGATATTTGTAAGAAAATGATCTAACCAGCAAAATCTAACACTATGAACTGTCCACTGAAGAAGGTCTAATCTAGATTTTATTATTTTCACACAATATTTACCAGTGTGGAATCTGATTCTGCGTGTACCCTTCATAAGATATAGAAGGAAAGTAAAACCTGCTAACTTAAATCACCATAATGGATTTACATTATAATTGATGGCAAGGTAATTTATTATTGAAGATGAGAAGTGGCTGTGGAGGGTTAAGGCAAAAGTTATATCCTACTGTTAATCAAACCTTTTTAAAGAATTTAAAAGAGTTAATTGAAAGGGGGAAAAAGCCGGGGGCAGGGTGGCAGAACCAAACCAAACCAAAGAGGAACGAGTAGCAACAAAACTAGTACAGGTTTTATAGAACATTCTTTTTTTTTCTCTTAAGGACAATAACCAAATCCATGCATATGTTCATATTCGAGTTGATAATGTTTAATTTTTGCTTAAATTTTTGATAGAAATCTGTCTTAGCTTGATTGTAAAACATCAAGAAAGGGGTCCAAAATGGTTTTAATTCATCAGTCTGTGTAATGACTTTGTAGTACTAAACTGGGGTATGATGCTTTTGGGACAGAAGATTTTGCAGCATCAGCCAGTCAAAGGTTCTAACTCTGCAATTTCAATGCTGAATTTATCACTTTTGGCACTGATATCAACCATACGTCAATGCCTGCTCATGCGATGGGGACTTTCTGAATCTAGCCTATTAATTCAGGGCCATAAAGAAAGTATATTTAGCTCTAATACTAAGTTATTTAAAGTTATAGGCAGTGTAGTAGATGGATAACAAGGTTGTTTAGCTGGAGATGTATTATCTATTTACAAGGGTTATTGATGACTTTGTAACCTACAAGATGTCATTTTTTAATCATAGAAAATATACAGTAGGCAAGAACAGGCCAGTCAGAAAATAAAAAAGGTCACCTGTACAAGAATCTAGCATCCTCCCACCCCTCTCTAAATAGAACAAAGACTATCTAACAGCTTTTAATGCTCCTCTACACCATGCATCTTCCTATCACTTCTCTCTCTCCTTCTGAGCAAAGGAACATTCACAAAGGGCACAAGATACTGTAACAGTGTTTATGTTTTGTGTGGAAGAACCTCCATTATTATAGAAACACAGAACAGAATTAGAGAGTTACAGAATTCATATTGGAAGCGACCTCAGGGGGGGTCTCCTCTTTGACCTCCTCCTCAAAGCAGGGCCAGCTGAGAGGTTAGATGGAGATGCTCGGGATTTTTTCAAATCCCACCTTGAAAAGCTCTGAGGCTGGATACTACACAGCTTCCCTGGGCCACCTACCCCACTGCCCAGCTTCCTCATGTGGAGAAATTATCTCCTCGTATCCACTCCAAAGCTCTCATTATCTATTGTCACACTGCCATGCACTGCTGTGAATGGCCTGACTCTGCTTCCTCAACCCTCTGCCTCCCTGCAGGCACCATGGGCTGCTGTTGAGTACCTGAAGCTGTCCCTTCCCCTGGGTGAACCAGTCCTATTCCCACAGCCTCTCCTTCCAGGGCAGGGTCTCCAGCCCTGACCATTGTGGTAGTCTCCCTTGATGTCACCTACTTTATTCAGGTCTTTCCTGAACTGGAAATCTGCAAACTGAATAACTGAATACAGAGGTTCTACTTTCCCAGGGCTGAGGTTTTTTATTTTGTGCTTGTTGATGATGGTATGGCTCCTGACAGTCCCTTCCTTCAGCCTGACTAGATCTCTCTGGGTGGCAAACCCACGTTTGGTGTCACCTGTAGACGTAATGGGACAGATGACTCCTACACTTCCTCCAGGTCATTAATGAAGGTGTCCCTCAGGTATTCCAGTTCTTACTGTTATCCAGGAAGAGTACGACCCCTTAATCACTACCATTGCATCCTAACCATTCAAGCGGATTTTTTGCCTAAGCTAATATCGTTTACGGTGTAATACATATAAAAATACAACATAAAACCAAAGTAAAGTTTTAAAGCTGCTAGTCCACTCATAGAGTAGTCCAAAATGTCAATATCCCCTTTTTAGACTGTTGTCCTATTACTCTTTGTTGTACCCAACTACATATGGATGAAATAAAAGTTATGGCCTATGGCATATAAAATATTGCTTTAAATTCTGTGAATTATTCACCCAGGTTCCATTTTTATCTGATTCAGTGTCAGGTGTTGCAATTGTTTTATAAGCCAGTGCTATAAACCTAATGATTAAATTACTTCTACAAATATTCATACATGCATGAAAATAGTTTTCAGTGTCCCTAAATTCTTGATGTTTCCCATGACTCAGTTGTTTTTGTCCATATTACCTTTGCAGGCCACTTAAACTCGGTCTGTACCCAGACTGATACAGATCTGAGAGGGTTTGTGACAGGCAGCATCATAGTGACAGGCAGACATCCAGATCTGTGCATGGTTTATTAATTTCCACAAAAAAAGGAAAATGGAGTAGCTGGAGGCTGCACAGGGTTTATGTATTCTCATATGCTAATGCTGAAGATGTGGCTTCAGTGTGGTTGGCAAGTTGCTGGCAAGCAACCTTGGTCTTCAGAAAGTGAATCTATGGTATAGACACAACTCTAGTTATGAGGTGCTTTAGTGTGGTAAAGAAACAGAAATTTTTGGTAGCAATTTTTATTTATGAAAGGAAGAAAGAAGGAAATGGAGAACAATTTTGTATGTAAGCTCATAGTGAGAGAATACTTTATTTCTCTTGGGACATCATAAAAATACGTAATAATTATCTGATTTTTTTCCAATATAGTTATTGTGTTCTAAAGATATAGATGAAAATATACATAATAATATTCATAAAAAACAAGTGAAAATACAAATATAAAAATTGCTCCTTGGAGAAGACAATCAATAATTCTCTCTCGAGTGAGAGAAACCACATGCTTAGGTTTTGTTAAGACTTGTGTCTTAATCATTTGATTTTTAAAGATCTTGGTTAATTACATGAGAAATAATTTCAAAGTTAACCTTTTTTCCCCATGAAGAAACTCTGTATTTTTCTATCTCCTTTTTTATTAAGTTTTAAAAAAAATCTAATAACTGACAGTTTTTTTAGTTTTTGTGAGAAATACAGATTTTTATTTATTATGGCATATAAGGATCTCAGCAGTACTATTTAAAAAAATAGCTTGGCTTTCTAAGAAAAAACACTGACTTCAAAGACTACAAACTTTCAGAGAGATAGAAAGTGTATTTTTTTTTTTTCATGGGACAGGTAAATTTTCCTTTTTTGAACAAGAATTAAGTTATTAGAAGCAGCAGCATGTGTTTTATCATTGCCATCAGTAGGCAAAGGATTAATTGCTGTCAGTGTTCATACCACGGTACCTTGTGGGGTACAAATTACATTTCTCTAACCTCAGCACCTTAATCAAAACCAACATGATCAGAGCTCATATTAATCTGTTGCAGCCAGCACCAGTCTTTCTATGTCAAATGAATGCAAGGTCAGCAGTATGGACTTCTGAAAGGAGGGAACAAGCTTATCAGAAAAATGCACATGGTGAGGTCCAGAAGCAACGACAATGTGAAAAATCAAGTTAACATCCAGTAAAAAAGCATGCACATTGCAGTGCTGTTGCCTTTCTGTCAATTTGTTCCATGCTGAATCAAAACAGGGGTTTGTGTGTGTCTCAAGTGCCCACAAGCTCATTGTAATTTGTCTGCTAGATATCTGAACTTCTATTAAATGGGCAGATGCAACACAAAAAAAAAAAAAAAAGCAGTGTAAGGGGTAGATATACAAAAGGGTCTTTCCCTTAAGAAATTAATCTGAACTGTAAAAGCACTGTATTTGATAAACAGCTTTATGTACACTTCAGGCTTGCCTTCTGTTTTATGTGTCTATTCACGCTCCAGTTGGGCAGTCAGGCTTTCAACTCCTTATGAGG
>VXBO01008147.1:0-44125 GCA_013400135.1 Rhinoptilus africanus
TATACATATATATTATATATATGTAATGTATCAGGTTTGTCAACTTTTGAAACCCAAGAGAAATATTCACAAATTGCCAGAAACTGTTAGGTCATGCTTAAATGACTTACACTTTTACCTGTTTTTAAAATTCAAACATAAACCAGGCATGACTTGCATGGGGGTTTTTTGTGAGAATTCCTCTCCAGTGTATTCGTAAATGCTTGTTTGGAGGTTTCCCATGAATAAATACCTGCAGTTTATCCCTATTTTACAGTCACAGGGAAAGGGCTGGTAAGGAGTTCAGTTTATAATGTCACACAGACTGCATCTGCACCCCCCAGGGTACTTGTTGGACCAGTAGCATAATAAAAAGAAGGGGGGAAAAAGAAGAAAAAAAACCCCTAAAAATAGTCTTTTATTCTGCTTTTGCCGTTATACTATAAAGACAAACAGAAACTTCCACATGCTCGTATAAGCCTTGGCTAAGCAAATCTCATAAATGTCTGAATTTCCCATCACGGCCATGATTTCTAGAGGGAGATGAAATCTTTACTTCTCTCTAAATTGATGGGAGTCTCCCTCCTCCCTTCAGATGCCAGAATATGGAAGCAGAAGACTATCCCTCTGAAGGCTGTATTTTATAATACTCTGATGAGATGCCTTTTGATTTAGGGTTTGCATGAAGGAAGAAAAAAAAATCCATGTAGTCTGCCAGCTCATCTAACCCAACTTTAATCACTTACTGTGTAGACAGCTATATCTGAGCTAGTCATCTAAAATCCCTTTAAAGTCAATGGTGAGAAATAGATGTTTTTAGGATGCAATTAATTGATTGGAAGAAAGAAAGATCTATCATATATGGAAAAGAATTGTGGCCCAGAGGGTTCTGCTTTTCTCCATTTACTTTACAGGGAGTTCACACATTTGCATTGTAGTTGTCATCTAAAAGGGGTGAGAAGAATATCACCATTTTCTATTAACCAATCTCTCCTTTTAAAAAAAAAACAAAAAAAAACTCTTTTAATGTTCTGCTTCCCTTCTGTTTCTACTCCTAGTCTCTCCTGGGACATCAGTTCAATTTTTTACACTGTAAGCCCATTAACCCTTCAAGGAAATGGTTCATTCACCTGGTGGCAATGAAAACTTCTGGTTCATACATGACCACTCACCTGGGCCAGCAGAGCTGACCCATCATGTTTAAAAAACACATTAACAGAGAGTTTCATGCCAATTATCACAGAAATACACAGAACTGTGCAGATAAGAGAAAACTGCCTACCGTTTTACCACTCTCCCAAGGACCCGTGGGACCTTCAGCTCCTAGGACTCCAGGTCACATCCAAAAATGTACCAGAAAATTATGATGGTTACATATGGCCTAAAGAGCTGGGCTGTGATGATTTTCATGGAGACAGAGAAAAATATTCCCCCTCAAGAGGTCATGGCACATCTATCAACTTGAAAATACAGCAAACTTCAGGAGGAGGAAAAAAAAATAATAATAAATTTATCTTCATCAAGTAAGATCCAATGAAGTCAACCTGAAATAAGTTTTTCCAGCCTTGAATATTGTGGAGACCCCCAACTGCCTTTCTTTCTCCTGATCTACCACCCAATGGATAGCCCTGTGCAATTTTGTTCTGCTTTTAGAAGCTGGTGAACCAGCCTATTTCCTCTCACCCACCAAAGAGCAACCATTGTACTGAAGATCTTTGAGAAATCTGCCGCACACTCTGACATAAGGGAGTAAGTTTTGTTTCATGTTTTCCTTATGCTGGGGCATTCATCTTCAAAGTGCCTCGCACGCAACCGGGGAGCCTTAGAAGCGTATCAGGGGCAATTCAAAGAGCTTTGCATGGAGCAGGAGGGGGTTCCTGTTCAAAGCTGCAGCCTTGCATCTGCCAGAGAAGAGCAGATTCAAAACCGAAGAGGTCACTTCACCTACCTGTAGTGGGATCTCATATTCAGAAGACTCCAACTAAAAATAAGGGATATTTAGACAGTGTGATAACTGAAACCCTCTAGGCAATGCTCTTTCTCTCTCTCCCTCACACACAGACACATACAGAGCAATGTGTCTCCTTTAGAAAAAATGCCAAAACTGTAGGAGACGTAATGGCCTCCAGAAAACTTACTCACAGATTAGCTCCATCTATAGCATCCTCCTGGTTTGAACACAAAAGTTTCCAACAAGCTGGACCACCACAGACCTCTGTTCAAACCACCTGAAACAAGGAAACTAGAGTAAGTGGTTGTTTAATCTACGATAGAGTGGTAAAAACACTGATTTCTTTCAATTATCCAATTTAATGCCATATTTAATGACATAGAGGAAATATTCCGCTTGGTTCAGAAATTTCAGTTACCTCTTCTGCGATCGGACCCAGAAGGCCCTGGATAACATAAGGGTTGTGCTAGGATGGGAACTGCCTAAACACAGAGTAATACAGAGCTGCTTTCCCCAGAATTTATCATTTACATGGAAAATACAGAAAAGTATGGAAGAAAGTACTGTTCTCCTCATTTTATACAGGGAGAACTGAGACAAGGAGAGATGCGTATTCATGTACAAGTAGATCAACAGATGTTTAATGCCATTGATGACGTTAAGGAAATCAGAAGTGGATTGTTAAGTGAAGCAGAAGTATAATAGTCTTGCAGATTATCTGTGGCAGCTTTGTATCAGGCACTTGATTTCTTTTTTTAAAAAAAACAATTTAGATTAAATCTTTGTAACGCCTGCTTTTTGGTAAGTAGCTCTGCATCTGCAAGGAAGTCTCATGTGTTCTACTGAGAGAGGGCAGTGGTATCTATGGGCCTTAAACCCACTGCCCTGAGTCAGCAGGGTCTTACCCTGATCCCGCTCCTATCACGCACGTGGCACTAGCCACTTCCAATATCCACTGCCTCAGGTACAAACCCCATCTCTGTATACTGTTTCTAACGACTGTAATAGTTCTTCAGTATCTAATGTCTTCAAGGACTTTCTTTTTTTTTTTTTTTTAATAGTAGGTTAAAATGCAAGCTTCCTACACTCTATCCTCTATCCTCCTTTCTCAAATTCCTCTGATTTATGTTGTGGTCTCATTAAAACCTGTAAAGCCTTTGGGACAGTCTTTGTCTGAATTGCACTTCACATATACAGTTACATTACTACTGGTATTATATTTTTTTTGTATTAGAAGTACCTGGCATTGTTTTTCTTTTAACATTGCCTCCATTGCCACATGCTTCATTTTGCTGCAGTGCTGACTGCAGTATTTCAGACTCAGCGTGTTTACTCCAAGTTCGGTTTATAACAGCAGGCCAAGATGGATCATAAACTTTATATCTGATTCCCCTTCTTATGTAACATTTGTGGTTTTCCAAATTTTCCTTTAGCACTGCAAATGTATTATTCCTTTAAAGCACCTGATCAAATACATTGGGATCTGGGAGATAATTCCAAGATCTTAATTTAACTGTAGAATTATGCTTGTACTACATATAGTCTGCCATCATGTATAGCTTAGTTTGCTAAAAGGCATCTCTCAAGAAGAGCTAACCATTTTGATACCCTTTCATGCCATAAGGCTGCTATAACACACACTATGCTGTACAACCTGCTTTCAGACGGTTTCAAAGCCTGCGTTTGCAATGTGTTTCCTTTTTTCCATATTTTATTCCCATTTTTGTTGCTCTTGCAGTGACCTCACCTGGAGCAACGAGGCTGCAAGCCCCCCCATAGGTCTTCACAGGAAAAGCAATTGGTGTATGCCCCATATGTTTCCCAGGTTGTAAACCAGCATAAAAGTATAAATGAAGAGCCTTGTACTATTTTTCGTCCTGCTGTGTTCAATCAAGGCAAAAAGTATCCGTTACTTAGAAGGAACCTGCAAATTACCTTGGCATACCTCACCCACGAGCAGTAATACATTAGGACTATTTTCCCCCACTCACCTCATCGGTGCAGCACTGGATCTTCTGCTGAGCTCCTCCAGCAGGTCTGCAATGCTGCTGCTCTGCATCCTGCCTGGTTTGGATGGAAAAAAAAAACCAAAAACCCCACAACTGAATTTGAATTAAATACAAACCTTTGCCACCAAAANGCAGCACTGGATCTTCTGCTGAGCTTCTCCAGCAGGCCTGCAATGCTGCTGCTCTGCATCCTGCCTGGTTTGGATGAAAAAAAAAAAAACAAAAAACCCCACAACTGAATTTGAATGAAATACAAACCTTTGCCACCAAAATATGTGAAATGTTTTTGAAGAACTTTACATCACTTTACGTATTGCAGAATTTACCCCATATATCTGGGAAGGCTGAAACTGAAATAGATTTAATGCGGCTAAGAAATAATCACAGGAAAGCATTTCAGATTCAGCCAAGTATGAAGTAAGGCAGTTTATTTTCTTCAAAGAAAGCTGAGGCTACCTTTCATTACATTCAACTTCATCAATTACACAGCACTTTAATGGAAAAGGATTAAAACGTACAAAGGTAAAACAAACAGCATTACTGCAATATCCAGGAGGAAACAACTTCCTTACATGGTAGATACGATTACAGAATTACTGAAAAAAGGAAGGAAGGAGGAATGGAAGTAGGAATTTCATCTACCTTGACCAGACTCACTGCAATGTGACACAAACCCAGGATACTGCAGCACATACATTTAGGAAATTAGCCCCCACGTCGTGATGCTGAACCTCATTGCCAGGGCTCAGATATGAACTCTTTATTTCTGTACTTCCTACTTACTTTTTACCAGAGAAGTACATTATTTCATAAATGCAATGTTTTAGATAATGTTCCATTTCTTTAAGTCTCTTCAAATTCTGTCTGTACTGTCCCAGATCATTGCAAACTATTTACTTCACTTTTATCCACACTTTCACTTGCAGGATGTGTGCAATTCAGCCCTGCATTCCTTAAAAGTTTGATATCAAGTTCTTCATATGCCTAATTTGGTCTTAATTCGAGGCTGGGGTAAATCGTTACAACTCAGAGGAAGTCAATAGGAGCACAGCGACTTACATCAGCTTTGTGTCAGTAAATACTGACAAGATTGATCTCAAACTTTTTCAGAACAAAAGATTTTTGAAGATGGATTAAACAACATAAATGCTGAGCTGTTTTGCTAGACTGCAAATGGCATAACACATGCTTTGTATGACATCTCTGAATTATCCCTTCGTGGTAATGTTGACATTACATGGTATTGACTCATGGAAGAAGCTTAAATACCCTTTTAAGTTTTCAAGACTCTTTGACAAAGCACTATTTCATTAACAAAATGTTAATGGAATCTAGGAAGCTTGGATATACAGTATAGCCTGCTGGTTTCAAGAAGCTCTGTTCACCCACCAAGATATGTGACTGCAATAGAGGAACGTAACTCTTATTTTTAGGCCTCTGGAAAATGGAGCATCTCAAGCAGGGCAATTCATTGGTTGAAAAAGGAGGACCCAACGCTACTTCCATAAAGCTCCACGAAAGGGCTACCACACCTTCTGCTGGAGGTCAAAATAGCACAAACAAGAAAACATACATCATACAAGGTAAACTAGGAGAGATAGCAGGGTTGACGTTGTCTTGGAGCTAAGGCTTCTTGCTTGTGAAAAGGAGGAAGACCTAGAGAGCATTGATATGAAGAATACATGCTCTGGGGTTGTGTTTGGGAAAAGGTTAATTATGTGCCTCTAGTTAAAATTGTGGGCTGTAAGTGTCTGCTAAAGACACAAACGGCTCTCAAATAAGTACAGGGTTTTCTATTTGATGGGCTTACTGCTAGGAAAAGATCTTGGTTTTCAGGTCTTGATCCGAAGGAGGGAGTTGGTGGTGGGACAGGGGCAGTGCAGGTGGAGGAGATGGCATCGCTAGATGTCCCATGTCACTTGCCAGGATGACAGGGGAGGTCCTGTCATGGTGAGGCAGGGGCACAGGAGGGACTGGTTTTCACCCCAGCCAGAACCTTTCACCTGCGAAGAGCAGAGAGCAGGTTCACCTCCCGATGATGGGTGCTCACTGTCTGCTAGGAGTGATTTTCATCACAGCGCACAGCCCACAGCTGAGCGGGGCAGACCCGCTTACAGCTGAGCAACGTCCTGCCACCACAGGCGAAAGGTAGTGTTGAACACTGGAAAAACAGACACCTTTTTTTAAAAATTGTCTTTTCTGAGGTGTAATAGAGCAATAGATTGTTTATGAACAACCACCCATGAATCTTTTTATTAATAAATTTATAACTATTTACAATGCACACTGCTTGTGACTGTGAGATAGTCCCAACACCTTTTGGACACTGAACTCCATATAGACGGCATTCGTAAGTCAAATCTTTGCTTGGAAGGTGACTGACCTTTTCATGGGCAAAGTTTACTCACACACTGAACAGTCAAATTTTCTAGTTCTGCAATTGCTTTAAGAAGTAAGGAAAGTCATTACTAACATAAGAGATTGGAAGGGATGGGCAGGGAAATACTGAACCTCTGCCCTTTTGCTTGCTTTCTGCCTTTGTCAGCACTTTGTGTACCAACACCTTCCACATTTCCTCCTCAATAGTCCATTTCATCTTTTATATGGACTCACATAAAGTAACAAGTGGAAGAAAATCATGTAAAAAATAAATGAAAAATTCAGTGTATAAACGCAAAACTTCGCTGAGGTGTTCAAGGGCCACCTTGCTGCCTGAAACTGCTTCTTTTCTTTTTTAATTGTTTAGATTTCAAGTTAATAAGATCGGCAGTACTAAAGGTAACTTTGCCTGACTGCCCAGGAGAAGGCATAATGAGAAATTCTCTGTGAAGGAGAGAAGGTCTCTGAGATGCAGTTGTATGCATCTGTGCAATATATTAAAATACGTAAATAAATAAATAAATAGAGGCAGTGGTACAGCTGCATATACAAATAACAGAATCAATCAAACATGGCAAAGCTGCGAAACACATCTGCGCTTGGGTACCAATGACTGGATTAAAGGGTGAAGTAATCCAGGTGTTAATGAGACGGGAGTCAGGGACCCTCACGGGACTGCTCTCCACGCCTGCCATCACTAACGCCATCAGCCATTTTGCCTCCAGCTTTGATGTGATCGGGACCGAGGATTATAAAGGAAGAGGGAAGATCCTCAGCTGACATGACTGACTGATAGACAAAGGGCTTGTTCATTAGCTGAAAACAGGCATTTTGGGTGCAATAGGAAAGCCTCATACACATCTACCCAATTCCTATGTAACTAATTGCAAAATGATGCTGATGGTCACTACTGTTGCTTTCCTTAACAGCACCTTACCCTCTTGGTTTTGTTTTTTTTTTAAATCAAGCCAAATTACCTTTACCTTGAGAGGTGTACGACTACAGTACTAATGGCAGTCTGATGCCCCACAGAGAAGAAAAATACTCCTGTAGAAAGGGACATAAGATTTTGTGCCAGGCTGAACACAAAGCACAGACAATTCTTATTCCCAAACACCTTGCTCTCAGAAGGAGCGGAGGAAAGCTGCACCGTCTGAAGAGCGCTTGGCTGCAGTGCGTCAATGCAAGGGAGCCCTGCAAATCCCCTGCTCAGGGGATTCCTTCCAGCACAAGGCAATTCCACCTTTCAATTCACCACCAAAGCACAAGAGAAAAGTGCACAGAGCACATCCTTGGTGGGCAAAGCAGCCCCTGGGTCTGTCCTCCAGATGTGGCTGTCTGAGACCTCTTCAGCTAAGTTTCCTCAAAATCATGATGTAACTAAATTAAAAATAAAAGATTGAGGCTCTTCAAGAATAAGCAAATAAAGTCCTGAATGGCCATACAAGAATCAGCAGAGCTTAAACTCTGCACACAAATAATACAGCCTGCGAGCAGAGGATCCAGGTGAGCTCTCAGGGATCAATATTCCTACTCCTACTGAAACCAAATAACCTAATAAAAAAGAAAAAAATAAAGAACACATAGAACATTCCTCAAAGGTTTCATGAAGAATATTGCAGGTTTTGGTATAAAACAATTTAAAGGAATTGCAGAACAATCAAGATTCAAGGAAATTATAGGAATAAAGACATTTCAATCTTGACTACAAAGTATTGCACTCAGTCAAGGACACTGAACTTTGTGATCCTGCTGGGGTCACGAATTTTCCACATGAATTAACAGATGCCCATTGAGCTGCAGTGACCAAACAGGATTTTTATCCTGGCTGAAAATTTGCCCCACGATGTTCGCATCCCATTGCCAGGAAAGCATCTCCCACCCTCCAGATAGCATTGGTCAAAGCCCTCTGTGAATAACCACTTTATAATGCAAGACACTTACTATGCAGTGGGTCACTGGTAGCAGGGTTGAGAAAGGGACATTCAGACCTAAAATCACAAGCCTCTATAGTCTATGCTGAAAAAATTAGCTCTGTCTCAAAGGCTCTTATAGACCTAGGAGGATCAACACGTTCAAAGAGCAGATCGCTGCAGTATGCTAGCAAAGTTTAGGGACAGCTGAAAACCTTAAGGTCTTGGAAATCAATCTGTGTATTGCACAAGTTTTTCCTCCTCCAAACCTGTGACAAACGCAGATTATATTCATCATACTTTTAGAAAAAACCTTTAATCAAAACCTCTTGCTCTCTTTTGAGCAAGACCACAACACTCCAGAGATACCAAGAGAACTGGAAGGCAGGAGTTCTGCAAAAGGGCCATTTTACTTCTAAAACAACACTTTGGCCCCCCTGCCATTACACAGATTTCCAGCACCCAGACAACTCAGTATGCTTACACCTATATTTTTTTTCAGCTGCCACATTTAGTCACAAGGGCTGTGACGGTAAATTAAAAAAAAAAAAAACAAAAACAAACACCAAAACAACAAAAAACAACCTTTAAAAAAAAATTTCCCCAACTACATCTGCAATCGCATTAACATAAAACTCACTAGCCGCAACCGGCACCACATGGTGGGATTTTTCTTTCCCATTCATAGGAGCGAGCCAAGCCGAGTCGAGCTGAGCAGATCTGAGCTGTATCCGACCCTCCTGCTGCCACTCAGGCACCTTTTCCACCAGCTGTTCCTCAAGGAGGACGTTCACTACTCAAGAAGAAAAACACCTGTGTAGCATCAGACACAGCTGATTTTCTTCAAGGAAGAGGGTATTTACTATCTTGGTAGTACAACTGTAGGAATCAGCCTTTTTTTTTTTTTCTTATCTCTAGATGGGTCTTTAAATCAAAAGATTAAAGAACTGAGAAAAGGTACACAAAAACTGATAATCCCAACACAGAAACCTTCCAATCATAAATACTTGTCGTTCTTAGCATAATCTGCAACTATCAATACACTGCTCTGTTTCAGGCACATTTAAGTACCCTACAGAAATTACTTTATGCTGCTATTATTCCTAAAGAACTTCAGATGAGTTTGGATCCATCATCATTCATCACGTCAGACACTCTACGGGTAGTTACACACACTTTGTTCAGTTTTATAAAATAGCTAGCCTTAGGTTTTATTAATTTTCATTGCCTGCAAAAATTACAGAGATCTTATGCTTATTTATAGACTTTATCCTAACTTATATCCATTTCCCATGAAAACCAAGAACTGCTTTAGAGATACATTAGGTCTTCTGGTGCTGTTACTTCCATAAGAAGAGTATCCCAAACCTTGCCTTGTTGTTTGCAGCTTGTATTTCTCTGCTGTTTCTGTTTCCTGGGATTTAAAGTTAAGGAGAAGCATTTTTTTGGTTGTTGCCGATAACTGCATTCCCAAGCGCAAACAATTGATTTGTGTGGTGGGTCTCTCTCTTTTTGGATGTTCCACAGCCCACATTGACTTCAAACCTTTCACTCTTCAAACAATTTTACCTCTGTGGGATTAGTAAGCATCCCTACACAACCAAAGATAGAGAAAATCTGAATTTCCCTTGTCATGAGAAAGAAGGAGAGAAAACCAGTGGCTAGTGTGTTGCTATCACCATCCAGTGTGGAGTTTTGCTCCCTTTTCCATAAATGACAAAATTTTAGGAAGAGCTGACAGAAGTGGCTGTTACAGAAAACAACACACTACCGCAAATCCACTCAGCAGCAGACTATCCAACCCAAGGTGTAGGGGTGTTGTTCAACAGAAAATACAATGTTCAGAGGAATTTCATTCCAAAACTTTTCCTCAAGCAAGGTAGAGAAAATGAAAATACTTTAAGAGGGTAATGTGGTAACTCAACAAAGCTTTCACTGTTACCACGGACTGGATAGCTTTGTGCAGAGAAACTGGTATTTGGTGGGAAGAGCAGCAAAGGTCTCAGCAGACAAGTCAGAGCTCACATACAGGAGGCTTCTGAGAGCAACAGGCTAAAATTTTAGAGGGAGGATGGAGCCATGGGACATTTGATGTCAGCAAAAGAGTTGCTGACAGCATCCAGCAAGCACGCCCCAGCATGTGTACATGCACGAGGTGTAGCTACAAAACTGAGCAAGCACCCCAAAAATGGCTGCAGCCATATTCTTCTCAACCAGGGAGAAGTGTCTTTGTCAAGGATATAATGGGGCTCTCCTGAGGGCTCCTAACGACCTCCTAACTTCATCACGATGACAGGCAGCATGAATTAACTGCAACCCACAAGAGTTTCCCAAAATGCTCTCCTCTTCCATAAATTATGTTGTGTACTATTTATATACTTATATATATGAAGGTATACAAAATATCCACTTATCTAGCACTCATAAATCACATTTTAAATATACATGTGTAAGCACTTGTACATGTTAAGTCAACGGGATTTTAGATTTTGTACTTACAGTGGAAACCCCCCCTACGTTATTGTTAAAGCCACAATTGTTAATTTAATAGTTCTACTGCAAATAAAGAAAAGGAAAAGCAGAACAAATATTTAGCATAAATATATTCAAAATATCGTATATTTCCTCTAGAATGTTACTTTATTAGATTTTACATACCACCTCTTGCTGACTTTTTGCTCTGTAAAAGCTGTGGTAAGAGGCAGAGTGTAAATCAGAGCAAGCCCTAGTGCAGGGAAGAAGGGCTCCCATCGCTCCCAGAGCCTCAGCCGTGCAGCACAGCCGCCCCAAGGCCACACAAGCCCTGCACGGCATCCGCAGCATCAGTCCCACAAGCCGACGCTACAAAGAAACAGCGAAATGGGGAAGTACCTGCTCAGGACACAGACCCCACCAGGGTGGCTGGGGGTCTGCAGCTCCCACAAGCCCTGCTGCCACATGGCCACCCCTTGCCCCACCTTGGGTGTCCCTGGAGCTGGAGTTCCCCACCACCCTGGCAGTTTCATGGGTACAGGGAGTCCTGGAAGTGGTTCCCATCTTCAAACACTTCCCTTTGGAGCACTTTCAGCCACCTGTTCAGTGGACTAAAATATTCAATCCGTTTAATGAGGCTGCCAATAAAATAACTCCTTTGAAGTCCCTCAGACCATGACAGCAATTAACTCAAGACCCGTCTTCACTTTTGTTGTTTTACCTACTCTCACTCGAGATCAACAACATCTCTGCTGGTGCAAATTATTTCCCTGCATAAGCAGCAAGGGAATGTGTCTCACATCCAGCGGTTACAGTCAGCTGGCAAAGTGTCCTGACTGCAATTGCAGCCTCAGTGAGGAGTTTCTGCAACATGCCTGGGCTCATCCTGATTTTTTTGATAGCCTCCATTTTGCCAAAGTAAGACAATCAGGTAATTCATTGCGTGTAGTACTGGCAGCATTTAGATATGTAACCTACTGTAGCTATAGATGAGGCAGGTGAGGATGGCATCACAGGAGAATACGGACACAAATGGGATTGTGAACTATGGCTACTCTTAATAAAACTGTTCCCAAGCACATCCCACTCCAGTATTACATATAGATGCATATATTCAATAACTTTTTCCCAGATGTATGCCATGTACATTATTTACATCGCAAATTGTTTAGAACAATGCACATTAAAAAACAAATATGACAGCAAATGGAGTATAAGTTAATATATGTTCTTAAAAGCTAAAAAATGCAGCTGAAATATGGGTTTCTGCACATTAGAAAATGAGAGAAATAAGACATGAGGAAGATAGCAAGCAATAGATACACAAGCAGAGATCATTAGTCTAAAAATGCCCTTGGAAGAAACTTTTTCAAGGTTTTCTGTTTGTTTTATTTCTGTTTCTGTTTTTTTGTTTGTTTTGGGCTTTGTTTTTAAAGTGAGCAAGAATAAGGATAAAAGGAAACCAATTCCCCACGAAAGGGCCTCCTACGGACCAAGCGGGATGCCCTGCTGGCTCCAGCCACAGAGCTGTAACCTCTGTGAGGGGAAGGCATGTGAGCGCACACATCCCCTGCAATGAGGTTCAAGACAATGATTCTCACCAACGGCAATACAGATGTCACAGGGAAAACAAAAGAACACCCGAAACCTTCTCCTTGTGTACATCTGACGATGTCACCTGCATCCTATACACAAATCTGATGGCCAGGATTGCATCTCCAGATCCCGAAGGGCACAAGAACACACCATTCCAAAGTAAAAAAGACGGGAGAAATAGTCGCAACCTGGAATTTCTATTCTGTGAGAAATTCCAGTATTTTCACGAGTGCAAAAAGAAAGTGAAATCTTAAGAGATTCCTGCAAACTTGAAGTTATGAAAACATCTTATGGAAATGTTACATTTTAGTAATATGCAGTGGTACTCTGAAAATGTTAAAATTACCCTAATGTAAGAAAATATAAGATAAAGCATACACTAAACATGAGAACTACACTATAAATTAAATAAGTAAAAAAGGAAACACAACCAAAAAACAGAAAGCCGAACAAATTAAAGCATTTCAGCATCATCAAAATGAAACACTTCAACATTATACCAACAGAGCTGACAGTCAAATGATGCATTAGAACATGTTTTCTCTCAAAATTGATTACAGTCAACAAAATTTCTATAGAAATTTTAATTTTTATTCAAACTGGATTTCGGATTCGAAGCTTTTTGAAAATGTTTTGGACTACCTATAGCCAAGAAAATTGCTGCCATCCCCACCTCCTATGCAAAGGTGATGGAAGCAAATGGAAGAGCGTTATTCATCCTTACCGAAGGAAAGCCTAAGAACTATGTTTCCTATAAATTGGTATTCTTGGCTTATTTCTCAGCAAAACTGCTTTAAGGAGAGGTAAAGCAAAGCTATTGTTACTAAGACTTTCTTAATGTAAAAAACCATACTACAGTACATTTACTGGTATGCTATGAAATACCATAAATCATTCTGACAACATGATACTTGTCAAAATAAAGGCATAAAATACATCTTGGAATAAAATATCCTCATTCTTATTTATTTGTTTGCTCACTCATACCATTTGGCTTTTCTCAGTGGGTTTCCCAGTCGTTAGGGTGAATTAGTGAGATTCTGCTGTAAAAACATAACCATGTGCATATTCACAGGCTTATACACACTGAATATCTGCATATAGCACTGTACAGTCATTCAAGAGAACTAAAAATAAAGCTTTCAAAGGACACTTCAGTTTTCCTGCAAAATTTTTTCTCTTTTCCAGCATTTTTCCCCCTCCCCCCCGCCAAATATTTCACTAATGCTCAACAGTGGCATGGTTTAAGGGAGTCCTGCATGGAAAGCTCCTTCAGCTGCTTAGCCCAACAGCATAAATTTGATCTCGTAATTAGTATTCAGCTCAGCATCTTGGATAGAAACCAATGTTACAGCCAAGAGGTGGTTTAAATCACATAAATCATAGATCAATGACAGAACTCTAAGCACTGGATAGATTACAAAAGTAAGCTTTAGTTAAAAATAGATTAACCATTTCCCTGCAGGAATTCCTTCAAAAAAGCCCTGAATATAAAACAAATAAAATTAAACCTGATAATTTTTTTTCTAATGTATGCATATACTAGATGAATTGTTCTTTCCCTTGACAGTTACACACTGATTAAAGAAATGTGTTAACATGCTATTTCAATGGAAAATATTGTAAATTGTGGAGACTTTAATTTTTATAATGAGCCTTTAATGGCCAGAAAAAATGTACCAGCAATGTTGTGTACAGCTAGGTTTATAGCAAATGTCACAGCAACTAACAGATATTTCTTCAGTTGCTGTTTTTACAAAAAGGGTGAAAATCCTTCCCAAGCCAAGAAAAATGGTTTTGAGAAGTGTTTTTAAAGTCTTTTATGTTTCAAATTTTAGCTAATGAAGGGCCCAGTTCTCAGAAATATCCCAAGCCATCTGCTATCCTGATTTAAGCGCCCATGGGAGCACCCAGCATCTTGAAGGATTGTGCCCAAGACCACCAAATTGTTAAAAGTTCAGTGGAAGAGGAAATTCGGGGCTGAATCTCTTCCCCTTGACTAAGGAAGCAAGGAGGGTTTGGCTTCTGCAATTAAATTTGCCGCCTGTGTAAACCAGCATTACACCAAATAGGGGAGTACCGAAGGATCGTGTCAAGCAGGAGCCCACCCTGCAAACTGAGAACTGCAGAATACAAATCAAAAGTATGTGCTTGCTGCTGTATATTTTGCTGCGTATTTCTCCCTTGAGGACAGACGCTATTCAAAAGAAAAAAAAAAAAAACCACCACAAAAAAAAAACCAAACCACTTCTCAGCATCTGAAGGGAAATCTGCATGTCTATTTTCTTAGGTGCAGAAATGAAAGTGAGAAAGGCCTTAGCAGCACCTCTGCCACTCCTCAGGCTGGAGAATTGCAGAGTTCCAAGCCATCATGGCTGGAATAATGCCCTCCAATTCCTCCCATTGACTGGCAGGCGTGCAGGAAGAAGAGAGCCTTTTAAACACACACGGTCCGAGGCAGTTCAAGCAACATCAAACAGATTAAAAGCATCAGGCACCCACTCCTGCCATCTCGTACACCCTTTTACGCTCTTTGAATGCAGCTTAAAATTAGTTAGAAAAGGATCAAACAAACCAGGAGAAACTCAAAATTTCCTATCCTTAGACTAACAAATTTTGATCAAATGGAGAACTGAAAACACTAGAATTCGCCCCAATAAAAAGTTGCACAATTCTTGAACTGATAAATAACTGCTATAGCCAAGTGAAACCAAACTTACTGAATACCAATATCTGGTTGTATATTTAACTTCCCATTGATCACAAAAATGTGGATATAATTGTTGTTGCCACATCTGGAATTTTAAAAATAAATAATACCTCTTCCATAGCCATTTACATTTGTTTTCAAATACTGTAGATCCATCAAGAACATTTTTAAACTTTTAGTGCTTTGTTCTTTCGATTTCCAAGGACTCGTTTCACCACAAGAAGAAATAAAAAAGCAAGCTGCTCAATGACTATTTGAAGAACAACATTTGGATTTCAAAACTGGCACCCGGTGTGATAGAAGACTGCAATATATGCAATCAAGAGATAGATTCAAATAATAACTAGCACAGGCTCCAGGGCATAGCAGAACGTGTCATTTCCTTCAGACCCGATCCTTTAAACATCAGCCCTACGAGTAGTTCAGCAGAAAATACATGGGACTGCTTGTGTAAGTATAGACTACTCATACAAGGAAGTTTTCAAAGGCTCTGCATTTTCTAAGGTGCTGAAAAATGCATATCAAGTTTAGTTAAACTAAAAAAAAAAAAAAAGGAAAAAAAGTATCTCTTGTAATAAGCCAAATTGTCAGAGAGATGTCAGGGTTAATTTTTAAAGGCACATTTCCCTCCAGCAACAATTCTCTTTAATTATTTCAATGTGAAACACATTATCAGACATGTGCATTCCCTGTTCTCAGCCCACAGTGGCTGACACAAGATAGGTACAAGATGTTAATACTTCTCCACCAATGCTCACACACATCGGTGCTGGGTCCCTGGTCCCTGCTGGCTCCGGTGGGATAAGAGGGTGGGCAGCACCTGCTACACCCACAGCCTCCAGCTCCTTCTACCAAACTTCTGGGGCCACCACCTCATAGTCATGACACCAAAAAGGGTGAGGTGGGGCTGAGAAAAAGCTGCAGGATTTCAGAGTATGGCCCTTGACACGTAAACAGGCACCAAGTGCAGCACGGAGCCCACAGGCATGCTGGTTTAAGGGTTATCAGGTAACCATAACATTCATGACAGCCTTCCAGCATATTTGCACAGGAATTTCCCCAACTGTTTTTTTTCTTTTTTTTAACTTTGCGGTTTAATAGTCACATGGAACAAACAGCATGAATCAGGCAAAGTCCGGTGAGAAGGCTGCTGGTACGTTGGAGCCTGCTGAGCTGCTGTAGCATAAAGTCACGTAGGATGCTTCTCCAGCAGTTTATGAGAAACACCTTATGTTCCTCCCAAGCAGTAAGGGACACTCTTCAGAGACCCAAAATAAAATATCAGCTCAAAAATATGAGTGACAATGGTTTCAAATTTAGGTGTGTAGAGGAAACCTTGATCTAACGAATTGGTCCAGTGTCGTAAAGCAGCACATTTGACCAAGTATTTCAGATGATGACGGTGGGTTTCCTATTTTCTAACAAAATTTCAAATATGACACGTACCTTGAGTTCTTAAATACACCAGAAGCCACATCCATCTATTCAACCCTCATTTTGGTGTGAGGAAAGTCTAATCCTTTTCTTGAGAAGGGAGGGTGGAAGAGAAGAGTCTTTGGACCAGCTCTACCAGATCGGCTGTAATCTAATGGTCTTTTTTATACCACCCACGGTAAAACTCACTATATAGCTAGTCGTAAGATTAAAAGCTTTTCAAGTTGCTATCTTGGGAAATTTCTTTCAAGGAAATTACTACAAAGCCTTGTTTTAGTGTGTTCCCCTACTGTGCATCCTACTGTGGTTTTTTAATAAGGAAAGCTATCCATCCATAGAGGTGTATCCTGTTCTCCATGCTTGAGTGTCTAACAGCAGGCACATACAGTAGACACTCTGATGTTTTGCCTCTTTAATTTTCACTCCATAATGTTGGTGCCTGGTTTTCCTGACTGCACCTTCAGAGTGGTTTAATTATGGGCGTGCACGGAATTTTGAAGGCATTTTCAGCAACAAAATTCAGATGTTAGGAGCAAGTTTAATACATAAAGATATTGCGAATTTTTTATCATAAAATAAAATCCTGCTATGCGGTTATCACAGCATGGAAAGTGCGATAAAATTACGAGGAGAAAAAATACAAATACTTCATGAATAAAACAGAAAAGGGTATAGAGATGCTTAATTTAGTCTTTAAAATATGCTTCACATAGATATAGAGATGCTTCATACAGATATAGAGATGCTTCATTTTAGTCTTTAAAAAACAACCATATGCTAAATACAAACATATGGCAGGTAGACCACCATGCTTTCAAGCAAATAGGACAGAGTCATAGGTTTCTACACTCGAATTCCCAACTGAATGAAAATAGCTCATGACACTGAATTTATTAGCCCAGGGATTTTACCACTGATTTTGATGAAATTTTTTAAATCAAGCCAAGGTCCCCGATAAAAGGTTACCATACCACTCAAATACCAGACTTGAAACATTTTTTTTTATATAATAACAGGCCAGGTACCAGGTTATAAATGAGCACTGCTCCATTGACTTCAGACAGGGTATGAAAATTGATTCAATGGAGCACCATCAGTTCTCACCAGCTGAGTATCTGTCCCTCTAATCACAACTAAAAAGATTTTCTTAGTCAATTAAAGGCTTGAAGCCTTTACTCACTCACACAAAATCCCTGTTGAAGTCGGTGCTAACAATGCATTCATTTAAATCTTAACAAACTGCAGTACACGCACTGCCTGGTGGCACAGTTAGTGCTATATATTGAAATACGCGCTCCCGCCATCCTAAGGCATTGACGGAGCAATACGTACCGTTCCATACTGTCTCACGTGGCCCAGAATAATACCTGACTACCCTCCGATTGTGACACGTTTCTTTAGTAAGTGACAAAAAAATTAGCACATTCATTATTTTTGCTAACAGGAGTATGAGCTATATGAAGAAAACATGTACCTATGCTGACAGAATGGGAGTACTTTAATTTCCAAATTACATACATAAATAAATCAAGCCATATAACCTGATAAATGAAAGATTATGAAAATAGTAATATCCTGCAAAATCTTGAAAGGCATCATAATTCCTCAAACAATTATCTTCTGTCATATTTGTGAGTAGCCCATGTAGTTCAAGAACAGAAAATACAAATGTGCTCCTTTAAAATTCATGAAACCACTCATTCTGTCATAAAAGCAGGCATCTTTCATGGCTACTTATTTCACACAGTCTCATAACTAATACTGACAGATACTTGGAATGCAAAAAAAATGAGCACCGGACAAAGAGCATGAGCTGCTCAATTCTTACATTTTAATGTTTAAAACAGAAAATAAAAATCACATAGTATATAGCCTTTCAGAATTTCTGGTATAATTAAATTAAAATTTGTAGATAAAAATGAGATTGTACAAAGACCGGTGGTACACTGCTACCAGGATTGGGCTGTGCTGCATCCATGACAACAGGATGGAAGGTTGCTTTTAATACTATTATCTTACATACCCACAGCTGAATGCTAATGCAGCTATACTGAGGAAATCAAGTTTCAGATCTGTATCCACTGAACTTACATCCACTAGGCAGGGAGTTTAAAAGCCAGGCTGGCATACAAAGACTAATATTATAGCTCTGTCAACTCCCCAAAGGTCAGATATTTCAAAAGGTATACACAAATATTAATTGTCAGGTAGTTCTGTACTGAAGACCAAAACCGAGGCAAAAATCAGGTTTTGTGACCATAATTTCCTTCCAATTTTATTTTATAAAATGGAGGTGCAGAATAAAACAAAGATTAACTCAGGTCAGTTTATGTTCTGAACACTGACACATGATGATGTTGTTCCTTATGAACGGTGCCTCAGAAAGGATTTTACCTGCTTCCCTCCACAAAGGAGATAGAAAATGTGTGGGAAAGCAGCTGGGCAGCCTTATTTTCCAGTGGGTACCAATAGTCCCATCAACCTGTTGTTATGCCCGATGGGGTAGTCAGCTCCCGATCCCAGCCTGCCCCGTGCCTGCATAAGGAGCCTCTACTCTACCCAGAGGAACAGCAAGCTCTCCCACAGGCACCCCCATGTCTGCCCAGCCCCTTCAACAGACCTCAGCTCCAGCTTCTCAATTCATCTTGTTCTGGATTTCAAAACACATTTTGGTATAAAGTAATTTAAAAAAAAAAAAAAAAGTTACTATTTTTTCAACAACTGGCATTTCCCAAGTGAAGGAATGCTGAGCTGTCTTATAAAATCAATGCACCTCTTCCTCATTGGTGCCAACACTATCAAAACGGTTCAGTCGGTCCCCAGGTGAAGAAGCTCTTGTTCTACCAGAAGTGATATCATATGACTGGCAACACTGATCCACATTCCAGAAGGTGAAGACAGCCTCACAAACATCCTCCTCAGTGCTCAGGTAATTTTCAGACATCTTATGCTACCTATTTTTCCTTTTCCAACATACTACAGCTCTGGACGGAGAACTCCAAATTATTTGAGCTACCACAAATTATTTGAGCTACCAACCACTTTCCTACAATAGGCTGTAACCCATTGTTACCCATATCCAACTTATTTATAAAACGCTGGCTCATATGCTGTCATACCCTATACAATTTGGTTTTATGTTCAACAAACACTTGCTCTGTCATGCTCTTGCTCTATCTCCTGTCGTAGTCAAGTGTGTGAATACTCTGGCAGGTAAAAATGCCCCCCTTCTTTTGTGTGAATGCATTCGTAGAGTTACCATATATACATGAGATAAATATAATAAAATAAAGAATATAAAAATAAAGATGACAAAATAAATCTAATAAAATAATCTTAAACCAACTGAACTAAAATAATGAGAGGAGGCACTTCTGTTGAAGCTTTCTCAAGCCCATAAGGCGTACGTGGAGGAGATCAATGGAAGGAGATCATGGAAATGAGGGTTCACTAACAAACCACTGCAGAAGTGGAGTTCCCAAGGGGGTTGTTTCCCTCAGTAACCCCAGTACTGTGCAGGGATTCAAAAGCATGGCTTCAGTGGGGCAGCAAAAAGATGCTTCATTTTAGGAAAAGTAAAAGGTGGTAACAATGGTCACTACAATGAAAGGGTTGGCCTCCAAGTGGCAGAATGACAAAAAGTTGTGGAGTTTTATGATATTGTAATTGAAAAAAGTATTAAGTTGTTAGTGGAAGTGTATTTAAGAAAAGCCCCACACGTGGATGTAATAGAAAATTAATCCTCAGAGCCCATAAAGCCCCTGAGGATGTAGAATCCATCATGAAGTTACCTCCTGTCCTAGATTTTCTTGTTGCTTGCCTCTGCTGACAACAGTTGTCTTTTCATTAGAGTATTTGATATCAATTTACTCAGACACCAGGGGCAAAAAAGGATTTCACTTTCTTCATCTGAAAGACACTGATCCACAGAATTAGTACTTTGAACAGATGCCAGGGTAAAATAGTGACACATTTTCTAAACTAATAACCACAGGTGGCCGCAGCAAATTGTCCAAAGCCTCTCAGGGCTGCCCAGGCAGCCACGACTCTCCTGAATTTCTGATGATTCTGGTACAGACGACAAACCTTAATGCAAAGGTATCTCCTTCCAGCCAGCTCTTGCTGTGCCTCATATTTCTAAACTAACCCCATAAAGAAACGTCCCCAGTTTTAATGCCCTCTTTCAGATAATGCCCATCCTTCTGCACCAGAGAACGCAGGGCGGTAACTCTTCTTTGTGCATTTTCAGATTAAAATCTCTCAAAAGAGGTTAGCCTCTATTTTGGCATGTATTAAGCATTAAGTGAACTTCACATGACACAACAAATAACCTCAGGAAGTGTGTTTACCTCACCTAAATTAACCAGAGCTGGCTACCTTCTGCTTCTGACTGTTTCCAGTATTGCAAGGACCAATGGTGCAAAGCACCAGCAGAAGCCTCCATCCGACAGCAATGACCCAGTTGGCAGAAGGTTATCGCACCTCTTATTCCCAGCTGACTTGGCTTCTAGAGAAACCTGTCATTCACCCCAAAGACAGTGCGAAACTTTGCCCACTTCGCAGTGTTTTCACAGAGTTTGGCTCATTTCTTTTCCAAACCTTTTTGCAAACATTGATTAGGCAGAGGACTCATCGCAGAAACCCTTACCAAAAAGGAACGACCTGTCCTGAATTGACTGGTTCTGCACTCACAGGGGATGGGATTTAGGACCCCAGTTGCCTGGTGGCAGCCCTGGCAGGGGAATATCCTCGGCTGAGACATGGCAGGGCTGCACTCCTCACCAAGCCTTCTGCACCCCCAGGGCCAGGCTTACACCAGAAGCTGACTCTGCGACTGAAGAAACGCTTCCGGACCCGCAGCAAGCAGAGCTTGTGCTTCGCTACAGCCAGAAGCAACCTAAATTGGATGTCTAAAATTAGACAGCATGAATTTCCTCCTAAACATCACTGCACCTTGGTGGAAAAGTAGAAAATGAAGGTGGAAACCTGAAAGCACCAGAAACAAACCCCTCTGTTTATCAGCAGGACACCTACAGCACGGGCACAGGAGCCTCTGTACTCACTACATCACTGACCTACGATGATCCCTCACACGCAGCAAAGACCTGTCAGGGTTTGGACTTGACAAGGCTACTAATAAGGTACAAAAAAAATGTTATTTTTATAAGAAGACTAGGGGATCAAACTCAGACAACCAATTTATTCCAGCAGAAACCAACACATCACCTGAGAATACTTGCATAGAAGGTTTCTCTCCAAAACCAGAGAGCAACAGGAAATGCTAAAGCAACGGTTATTGCTGTTCTTCCATCATTTTGTATCACATTACTTTAATTCTCAAATGAGCTTTCTCGCTCCGAACCCCGCCTTCTAGGGCAGACGCACTGTTAATCCAGTACAAGATGCGAAAGCCAGCCTGCAAAACTGTGAGACACCAAGCAGAGCTTCCCCTCCGACCTCCAGCTACTTCACTGCCTCCACCGCAGCTTCAGCAAAGACCAAACACAAATCCCCATTTTCTGCCCGCAGGGGAAGCTGTACACACTCATATTTTACGCCGCGGTCATTTTGCAACACAGACAACACCCAAAACATAAACCCAGCTTCATTCAGACGAAAAGCTCTTGTCCTCACAAGCAACCCTGATCTGGGATGGGATCCACGGGCACAAGAAGGAGTGAGGATCCCAGTGGTCCTCCTACTCCACAGGCATGGGATGCTCCCTGCGATGCTCAGATTGAGATACTGGACTGAACCCATTCCCAGCCCCTGCTATTTTGACTGCCAGCCCAGGCAGGAAGAATGCAGAGCAATTCAATATGTTCAGACACTGCATTTGGGAGATTTCATTTCAGCCTCAGTTTCTTCCACTGAACTTTAGACCTGGTGCTGTTGCCAGTCTATTCTGCTTTTCTGGAAAAATTAAAGACTAAAGAAATTCAGCCACCTTTAAAAATAAACCTTGAAAGAAAGTTGATAATTATGTTTGAATGGTTGGAATAAAAATGCTCAAACCAACTTAATATTTCCTGTATTTGAATAATTTATATATGCAGGTATATAATAGTATATAATATTTTCAATATTTTTTATTGGGTGCTTTAAAATAGATACATGGTTTGGCTCTGATTCTTTAGTATTTACTTCAGAAAAATTCTGAGGTCATATGTTTTTTATGAAAAAATAAATATCATATTTTCTCAGTCCAATAATTTTCCAGTTGTCAGCAGTTAATGATGTCTTGCACTCAGATATTCAGTTTTCATTTAAAATGATCTCTCTCACATTTTACTCTTCTTTTCCTTAAACAGCTATTCTTCTTTTGCCAAAAACACACCAAAAATTATTTCTATTTCTGTTACTAATATGAAAGTTTTACAAGACAAGGAAGTTACGGTTGAGATAGACAGCTGCTCAGGCTGGTGCTGAGTACCTTTGAAAAAATTCCCTCCATAAACATAACACTGACATTGTTACAGCATCATAAAATCACAGAATCAAATCCCGTAAATGTGAAAATACTCCAGTTACTCGTTTGTCCGTGTCCAGAGTCAGTCACTTGTTGCTGTGTGGTGCTACACTCCGATTACCGGAGCTCAGCCTTCCCAGCCATGTTTCTTTCCCCTTCCCTGTGGAGCTGAAGAGTCTCGGATTTTGAGAGGCAAACTCAACTCAACCTCCACCCAGTGACTTCACATGCATTTTTCCCATTTTTGACAAATTCCCTATTTCTCCAATAACTGCCTGGCAGGCTTTTTCCCTGCAGCGCTTGCAGGGCAGAGCAGGGCTTTCCCTGCTCCTCGGGCTCCCTGGCAAACAGCCCATCTGGCATCCATGTGACAGCATTTGCTATGTGGGATCTGGCAGGAAAGTGCCACATTACCAGTAGCAATCACGGCCATAAAGAGCACAACGACACACAAAGAAATGACTTCCAGATTATTTTCTTTCTTTTTCCCTGAGGTGTGGAGAAAGTATATGTATAAAACATCACTTTGTTTTGTTGCAACTCACAGTGGTGATAATATAGAACGGGTCTGCAGAAATATGTTTTCTTTAAGCCACCCGCTCCTCTCCAAAGACTCAACGCTGCAAGGTCTCGCCTAAGCTCACCTCCCAGCTGCATCAGTGGAGGTGCTCCATGCATAACCCTTCGTAGCGTATGATCTAAAGAGCACGAAGAACACATTTGCTATAGCCAAGTTACCCCGGCTGAGAGCTGTTTGGGTTTAATATATACCCTTTAGGATTCTCTGCATTATGGGGGGAAGGGAGCTATATAAACAGACCTGAAAAAAGAAAAAATGCATTGCTCACATTTTTTAAAAGTTGCCTCAGGCAGTTATAAGTTACATAAAGTTGCTCCTGTTCCTGTTGTAGTTATGCCAAAGTTATCTAAGGTGACTAGCATAAAGTGACAACTCCAAACTTGGAAAACAAAGGTCCCTAAAGGGGGCCTTTTCATATACACATAATCAGAATATAACTGACAGCCCACAAACTAAGACATGACTTCAAAATTTCATTATGATCATGAAGATTATTGTAAGATTTTTTTAAAAAAAATACGCAAAACATCTATACTTAAAACCAGACTAACTACTTGTACATTAGCAGAGTCTGAAATAAACTATTCTTGTTTCCAGTAGCTGCATTCATGGACTTCATTTAGCCTGACACTTGTGTAATGATGTGAATATTTAGCTTTTCTGAGTATTTATTCCCTACATGCAGGACTTCTAGAAATCCTTCAAAATCTATCACATTAGAAGGAGAAGATAAAATGAGAGATATTCTGGGGAAAATTACTGCCTTTTCTTAACATTCTTCTTCCCCCCACATACACATTCTCAATTTCCCACACACATTTTTAAGGTACCACAATGCAAGTTTTCAGGAGCTAAATCTATGAGAGAAATCTAAAAGAAAGGATATTTTAAAATAATCAAGGCAAAAATAAAAACCACCCAGAACTAAGTACAACAGTTACAAGTTGTACATATTTTGTGTCTTTTGTGAGAGAGAAAGGAATGATTAAAAATGTACCAAGAGCCATGAATGCCATTTTACTGTCATTTCCTTTGATTAACCTTCACCTGACCTCAATCCCTAAGGCAATTTCAGTTTCTTTTTGTTCTTCCATTTAAATTCTTCAGTGCACCAGGTGAGTATATCTCCGTCAGTACAGAACATTCATGGGGAGCAGATTGGTTTTGGGGAGGATTTCACAGAAAAAGGTTGCTCTGGAGAATCATTTGCAAAAAACCTTAACGGGGACAACAACAGGTCATATTTACTCCAATACTGGGATTTTTACAATCCTTGTGGAATTATATAGTGTATTTTTCTAGGTATTAGTTAAAAGACAATTGTGCAAACCACACCATTTCACACCAGACCAGGACGTCGGTGCTTCTGGCTGGTACAGACTTACCAACCCCGTCATCTTGGCAGTTCTCACCAACACCTCTGCTCTGCATCTGTAGCCATGTCGGCTCCCACTTCAGTTACAAAATGCAACTTGCACACTGGAACAGGAAAAAAGCCAGCATGAATAAAAACTTAAAAAATAGATTATAAACTCTTTGCAGAAGGAATGGATCCAGCATTCAGCATCTGCACAGAAATCTTATAGTACAGTTCTTTCTTATTTTAAAACTTACTATGTTTCTAAGAGTCTCACAATTCTGGGGGTTGTGTAGAAATCATGAAGTGCTGCATACTTTGACTCTGTCCTTCAAACTTTAAACCATATAATGAAAAAAGGAAAAGTTGGCAAAGGGCAAAAAATATCCACAAAAATCATATAAGATCTGTAAAATATGCCTGATGATGAAATGCTAAGGAAATCTGACCTATATAGTCCATCAGAGACTAACTTAAGGGATGAGTCAATCCTCATCCATAAGAATTGATGAGATGCGGATGCTTCTGGTAGCACATTTTTAATGTACCAGGAAAAGATATGAGATTCAACAGTCAAATTAAGCCAAGTATCAAGGTGCATAGTTTTAGCTCTTAGGAACCACCATGAGCCACTGTACCAGCTTGCTTTGGGATGAAGAGACACTTCATCACACATGGCCCTTATTATCATTCAAAAAATATTCTATAACAGAAGCAGAAGCTATGGATTCAATGTAGGATTTGCTTTTCATTGCTGTCAGCCAAATGTGTGATCTGACTGGATTCATACTATCTCATTTTCTTATTATTCACCCTAGATGAATTTTCAGGATTTAAAAAATAAATAAATAAATAAATAAATTAAAAATTATCCCAAGCAGTGACATAAACCATCAATATTTCTGGCAAACTGCCATCCAAAAAAGTTCAGTTTGGATCGACTGAAATTTATAGGCATGAATCATTTTGAAATTTTTTATTTCTTCTGGCTTTTTAATTTTCATTGTTTTGTTATCTGTAGATTAAAAAAAAAAAAGGAGAATAAACACAAACCTGTTGGGTTTCTAGATGCTAAAATCAACTACCGTGGCAATTTCCAAACTCTACCATTGTAAAAGAGGTAGGTGATTCATTAATTCCGATCCTCTACTATCAGCAATTTTATTCTCCCCAAAGTGGCACTTCCTGACAACACGAAGAAGTTGCAACAGAAAAGTCCCATTGATCTCGGTCACATTCCTTTTTTGATCTTCAATATTAAATAGTATTCATAAAACAATTAACATACACTCTTAGAATTCAGCTACCTTCAATTGTGTCTATGCAAGCTCTTCTTCCTTTTAATTTGCAAAGGACACATACAGCAAGTGATGCCAGCTCTGCACATTCAACTGGGTTGTTTAATCTGTGACAGATTCTGCACAGAGTTTTCCATTAAAACATCTCCGAGTTCCCTAGTAAAATGGCCAGCTCTTGAATGACAGATGTACTCACCTGATAGAGTGCAATACTTAAATGGAGGAACAAAAGGATCTGAAACTGCCTTAGGGAGGGAGGTCAGGTGAAGGTTAATCAAAGGAAATGACTGTTCGATGGTATGCACGGCCCTTGAGATTGCATATGTGTATTTTGTTGGGAAATATTTAACTGCTTTACCTCTATTTAGGAAGAAGCCAAAATAAAGTGCGCACATGAGAAAAACGAGGAAGCAGCCATAGATGCCTCTTAGCCCAGTAGAGCTCGCATTGGCGGGATGTAACCTTGCCAGCTGAGAGGCAAAGAAAACCAAAAGATGGCAACTCTTCATGTGGTTTCACTATTATAAAACCTTTCACTGTTGTAAAATACAATAGAGTAGCTGGGGAGCTAGGGAAATTCATTAAAGCTCACATCTACGTTGCTCCTGTATTTATTCCCAATATTTAGTGGTCTTCTCTGAAAACGGGTGCTGAAGCTAAGGAGGGAAAACTACAGCTGGAAAATACTGTAGAAGTCTACAGAAATTCATTTCTGTCTTGTATCATACTTGGTTTGAACATGTTCCTGCCTCATTTGCATTTTCTTTCCAACAATTTTCATGCACTTGGATTTTTACTTTCAACAGCACTTTCAAAAACTGATTTTAAGCTTGCATGCATATAGAAAGGGATTTTTAAACATACTCAAACATTTAATCATGAAATTTATTCTAGTAGTTGTCCTCAATTAACTGGGGAATTAAACCTATACCACATGAATTATCAATCACAAATAAGTAACACACCCTGAATTCTGATTTCTAGTTTTGATTAAAAAAAACAACTAGTCAATAGAGGTCATGGAAAATTTTGACAACTTTTTTTTTTTATTCTTCCCACTGAATAAAAGGCAAAATTCACTGAATGAATTATTAATTATGAGTTATTCATCCAGCTCTAGCAGAAACTAATGTGTTTCTTTTTTTAAGCATCAAAAAGGTCTTTCAAATATAAGTTGCAATAATGAAATATGGCAGCAGATCTTCAAATGTGCCCTTACCCAGTCGGCAGATACGTAAAAGGTTACACTACCAGAGTTATTAATCCTCCATCACTCTGACAATTGATTTTGAACACAGTCTGTTGCAGTCTTTATAATGCAAGATCATAAATGTTCAAAACTAATTTATTGCTTTTTGTTCCACCTGGCAAAAATATACTGTCAAATTGAGTTGCGTTGATGCAAAACTGCAGATGAGTATTTAAGTCTTATTTTTATCCACATTGGTAGATTTGTTTGCAATGCCCGTGTGTGGTTTGAAGCATTCACAAAGGAGCAAAGAAAGAGGAAGAGATTGTGCTGCCTTTAATCAGCAGGAAATATTTGCACAAATAGCAACAGGTATTTATTTTACAATGAATGTGGAAGAGTCATTATTTTAATTTGTCAGTATTGATATTTTTGGTTTGTGCCCTGTTCCCTGGTATCTGTCAGATTTTGAAATATACACCTGTACTTGCTCTATATGCATATTGACGTACACACCAGACAAGGATTCCCCACAAACCAATGAGGGATACGCGAAAATTTTCATCCTACATGGCTGGTTTCTTAATTCGTAATTTCGAAGCCTGAACCAATTCCAATCATACTGAAAATTCCTGAACTTTCTTTTTCTGCATGTGGTAGCTGCCACTACTCCTGCCCATGCCAGGGAAGTACCAACCTCCAAAGAGGGATAAACCAGCACAGGAGGGGTGGAGGACAAAAAGGGAGGAAAGGATCCACTGTACACTGATGTTACACATTCATTTGTAAAGATGAAGTGCTTTTTTGAGGATCAGAAAGAATATATTACAAGGAAGTTTATTTTAAGAATAAAATACTGTCCCATAGTCCAAGCATTCTATAATGAATGAATTAGAAGTTTTCTAAAGCCAACTACTGAAGCGGGGAACTGAAACACAAAAAGAAGAGACAAGGAAGAGAAAGAGAAGAGTGTTTCAACATCAAAATATGCCTCTCCAGAAGTCTCTGGTTTTGATAGTCTCTAAAGGATTTGTTCTCAGTAGAAAGACGAACCTGTAAAATTACTTTTCTTTTCAAAATAATCACATAGTACTTCTTTAATAACACTTTTCAATCTTACATATTTTGCCGTCCAATAATATAAGCTTCATCTTTCCATTATCTAGGGGCAGAATCATTTAATTGTCCTGGCAAGTTTACTCCTTTTGAATTATTATTTTTACCACGATTATGAAGTAGAAGAGCTATCTGACTGCATGCCAGAACTGCTGCATTCATGACTTGTAGACAGCTGTATGATATTGAAATTAATTTCCAGTATAAAACAGTTAACAGAATAACCCTAGATAAAGGCAAGTATAATATTAATTTCATTCTTTTTGTTGGGGATGTCGTAAAGTCCATTGCTCAAGTAAAGAGCACTTTTCTGAGCCAGATACAAATTAATTTTACCATTCTTCTTCAAATACGAATTTTAAAAGTCAACTAAAGGCTACAACAGCTTTGAAACATTTCAGTGATTGTTTTAATTACCTATCATACAGCTGTGAGAGACAGGAAAAGGGAGGGGTGGAGAGAGCAGGGAGAACAACACCTGGTGTATTAGCAATTGTTTTTCTGATATAAAGAAGAAAAAATAGCTTCCAAGCACTCGAACCAACAAAAAGCTCAGCAAAGTCAACACAGATTTTTTTTGTCAGTGCATTAATGTGGTATTTTTATTCTGGACGACGTGATTTTATTCTGTCAATAAGTACTTTCACTGTTAAATAAAACCACCAAATCTCCAAACATTAAATATATGAATTCTGACAGCTTTTAAACCTTGCTTTTCCACCCAAAGTTGACACACACACTACAATAAGTTGCTAAAGGCACACATGGGGCTTCTTTCTAGGGTCTCATTCTCTAGCAAAAAAAACCTCACTGCACTTTTACACACAACTACACAAAAAGGCATATTTTTTGTCATTCCAGCCCTTAATAGAATTGGGATCGAGAGGCTATTAGGACTTCTGATGGCCTTTGACACCCTGGCTTCCAGCACCTCAGCAATCAGTCAGTGCTGGGGTAACAAAAGACCACTCAAATATACGGTTGTCATCCCCACGCTACATCTGTTGGCCATGCTGTTAGGAAGTGTTGACCCCATCATTTCACCGTAAACACTGACGAAATCAACAACAACAAAAACAGAAATGAAAAAGGAAACTGGATGTCAAAAGTCAGGTCAGCACATTTTATTTGCACATGTGTCAGTAAAGATAGAAGGAATCACTGAATTAAATTAAATCAAAGCAAACCTGCTAATTAAAACAGCTAAAATTATGTTTGTGAAGATGTGTGACTGGTTTCCTGCTTATCTGCAAATAAGCCTCCCCATTATACAAACATGTTTCTACCTCCACTTCATTTATAACAAGTCTTTAGGCAGACTGCAATTAGTATATTGAGTTTCTAATAGAAGATCTATTGTGTTACTGGAGCAACATTTTTCCTGACCACCAGAATACTTATTGCAGCTTCACTCTCAAGGGTTCTCACCTGTTCTTCTCATGCTGGGCAAAATCTTGCATCCTATTTGTCTGAATCCAATTGTTTGGGTATGTGTCTGAATACCGTCACCTTCATAACGTTTTGCTTGCAGTTAACCACAAATGCGGGCATTGTCTTCAGCTCCACCTGCAAGCCAAACCAGAAATTATTACCAGTTTTACTTGGATTTTTTATGTAGTTTGCTTTTCATTCAACATTGAAAGAATGATCAAAATTATCATGCTAGGGAGTAGAAGAATGGGGTCAATAAAAAAGTTTTGCACAAAAATGATACCATTTTTTTTAAAAAATCAACTTTTTGTTTCTGTTTTACTTATTCCCAAGTTCACAATGCATAATTTTATACAAACCCAATTACATAGCTCAGTGATTTACTGGCAAAGCCGGCCAGAAGAACTTATCTGGCTTTAGCTAATGTCTATGCCTATTTACAATCAAAACAAATCCACAGAAAATTGCAAAATGGCCACAAAGAAAAAAAAAAATCGAGTCAGAAATGCATCAGAAGTGATACACTATGCAAGCTGAAAAAAGTTCACCTTGTATTATGTTTTCCCTGGATAACGAATAAACTGTGGTTACGAATATGGATTCAACCTTTCAGATCATGCCCTATTTGTTTATTCCAGCATTTAACTTCAAGCACGTATGGAGTTTCATTGGCTTGGAAAGCATGGTGTTTTCTTTTTGCCCCTTTCACAATTTTTTTAAGGATTAGTTTGCAGAGTTAACGGATGCATGGACTGACTTCAACAGGATTACTCAGATGTTTACAGTTACCCATGGGTTTGAGCAGGTTTTTTAGATTCAGGGCTCTCAGGCATTAGGCCACAGAGCTGCATGTGCATCACATTAACAAATGGCTACGCAAATGGAGTGCGATCTGATACTGGTATCTTGAACACGAAAATTGTAACCAGTAACACTGCAATAATGTCTGTGTATTACTTATGCTGACAAATATCTTTTTTGTTGTTGTTGAAACATTTCTGAAACATTAAAGAATGCCTTGGGAGAAGCACAGGCGTATATAGTTTTACATAGTTTGTTTAAAGTGGGATTTGTAAGCCAAAAATATAAATGAAACATTTATGATTTTTTAATTGCTCAACAATAATTTCAGATTATTCCTTTTTTTTTTTTTCCCCTGAAATGACCACTGGGCACAACTCTCAGTCAGAGATTTTGTTGGACATGGCCCAGAGTTCATTTACTCACTTACCTCAAAGCCAATGCCTCCTAAAAATACATCAAATTGCAAATACGCTAAACCCCAAATTTTCCTGTAATTGCATGTGCCAGCACTAAGTCCTACATCAATAAGAAACCCCACTGATGTCAGCATGACTTGTGACAACACAAGATTTCCCTCCCCTCAGTACAGCTATAAAACTGGATCCTTGGTGAGTATATTTGAATTATGTGGATTATATATGATTAAACAGATTTGGATTAAATCACAGCAATGGGCTGTCTTATCAAGAACGTACCGTCAGGACCACATTGATGTACAGTAATCAAGGTGACCTTATAGACTTATTACAACTCTGATCAACTTTGGCGGATGAGAATATTTTTTTTTACTCTGCAAAGATCAGACTGCAAGATGTAAGGAGTTAAAATGCTGCTTTCCTGATAAATAGTTTTCATGCCTTAAAACTATGATTCAGGCAACAAAGAGCAATTTTTCTTGCAGGGGAAGCCAATCTCAGCTAAACTCCTCGAGCTCCATTTCATTCATCAGGATGGAAAATGTGGCTGGCTGTACCTTGTGCTAGCATGCAAGAAAATACAAATCGAGGAGAACACTATCTGAATAAAGAAATCCACCAAAATCCCACCTAATGCGAGCATTATCTTGCCTAATTTTTAAAATACACTCTGAATATGGCTGTGAAACCTTACTTTTTTACTACTGTGGTTAGTCTCCATTTAACCAAGAAATACTTAAACGTACAGCAGGGTTAACCATAAATGACCGGAAAAAAAATTTCTTCCTCGGCAGAGTAGCGAGGATACAGCTGAGAAAAGAATTTGGTGACACAATTCTACAATAACCTCCAGCTAACCAGAGCTAAACTGTTAACTCCAAAAGCTTCAGACAGTTCACAGGCTGCTGCTCCAGTAGAAAAGGGCTTTAACAGCTCGGGAGCGTGAGCTTTGTGGATGCTGATACACATCCTCATATTTAATATGGGTAACATTTGGCAACCATCGCTGCAGAGGTCATCCTGAGGGTAGGGAGGAAAAAGACCTAACGGATATAAAAAGGTGAAAAAAGACCCAGGCTGCCAAAGTCTGGGGGTTTGGCAAAGTAACAGAGATAAACTAATCAGCAGCACAGCTTTCCTGCACCAAGGCGTTCAGATTTCCACACAGAACCCTGTGCCTCTTGCTTTTGGATTAAGCAGCCCAGAGGTTCCTTGATCCGTATATAACATGGAAGAGAACGAGGGAGGAAAAAGCGAAACTAACAGTAACAGGGAATACTTTCCTGAAGTTTACTGCAACTTGTACATCAGCTCAAAAGGATTTTGTATCCCAAGAGGCTTGCTGGGGGTGGGAAGCTGTTACATAATCTGTTAACACTTCCAACGGTTTGTGCTGCATCATATCTCATACGGACACAAGTAGTAAACAAAGAGCACGCTCTGAACCCCTGGTTTCACATCTGCACTGAAGGATCTGTGTTACTCAGCCAAGCTGTGGTGAAGCCACAGTTCTGGAAACTTCCTCCCCTTTACCATCCATCCTCTAAACCAGTCCCCCACCCCGTCCTCTCCTCCACGAAGGACATTTTTAGTAAGATTGCTGTGCAACTAATTACATTACCATGGCATCCAAGTACCACACAGTCACGAGACCTACTTCTTTTAACAGCCCTTGGGTTTGTAGAGAGGAGTTAATAGGGAAACATCCTTACTTTTGGAGAGCTGAGGCACAAGGTCAAGTCATTTGTCCAACATCACTGCAGAAGATGCCCTGAGCAGGAAACTTCTCGGTACGGAGCAGCTGCCAGAGCAGACCAGGTGCCAGAGCAGCTGCATGACCACCTACTTAACCAACCACCAGGCCCCCAGAGCCACCCACAGGAGACAGCGCTGGGACTCCAAGAGGAAACCTGGAATAAATAGAGCACTATACCTGCTCATCACCTGCTCCCTGCAGCCTCCAGCTACGCCATCAGCCCTTGCAGTAGCATCAGGCTGAACTGATGGCCCCAGGGCCTTGCCAGCTTCCCAGAGTCCATCCTTGTGGAATCTTGGTGCCGTCTTTTGCAAGGGCAAATGAGATGTCTGGGCAGCCCAAGGCAGATCTCCCCCTGTAGACGGCAGCTATGCAGATGCCCATGCCAAGCATCACAGACCATGTGTACATTTGCTCTGCAACAAACCAATTTCTGTGACAAATATCAGGGAACCTGGGTTTTTTGACAGGGAAACTTCAGCAGTTCTCTTGTGCAATCTCGGGGCTGGACTGTCTCTGTATGTTATTCAGATGATATTCCTTGACTATGAGGTTCTTACACACGACGGCCAGAAATCAGCTACCACCTGCATGGATTTCCCATGTGTCCCAACTCATGTGACCTTGCCTGAAACTCGTCTTGTCTGAGACAGCTACTCTGATCCCTCCAGCTCTCCAAGAGCAGAGCTCTAACTTGAAGAGCTATTTTCTCCATGCTATTCCTCCATGCAGAACAGAATTACTCTTTATATCTAATTCCCCTCCCTGAGTTCTCCCACCTATTTCCATTTGCTTTCTCAAACAGACTTTTTAGTCACATCTGTGTTACTGGAAGAGTTTCGTCACGACTTCTGCAGCCTGTGGTTTATTTGCCTATTTACTGCCCTTAGGTCAGTTTAAACCTTGAAGAGTTGTGTGTTCTCTTTGGTGTTGCCATCTCTCACTGCTCTGATGCTAAAATGTTTCTTCTTATATACTTACACAGCGTTTTCAACAGCTAATTATTAAAATGCAACAACAAAACTTGGAGTGGGGGTGCTTAAACCCCACTTGTGGAGAGCCTGTCCTGCCCAGTCCCACCTCCAGCCACACCACCAGCTCAACAAGCTTCATGATGGAAATGGGCTCAACCACAGCAGTTTGACAGGCTCTTAATTTATGCAATTAACATAAACTCACAGTACTGCTTTCTGAACCTGTCAGCCAGCTGAACTAAGACAATCAGCCAAATACTAAGATACATTCTGCCGCTGAAATATTTTACTGTATAAAGCTGAGGTCTGTTAAAATTGAGAGTGGACTTCAAATACCCAGGAGTGAAGGACTCTGGCCAAAGCGGAGACCTCACTTCTATGATAAAACTTGTTCAAATCTTTGCAAAAAAAAAACATGGACATCATGTTGGTCTGCTCCAGGTTACTCAACATGCCATATTTGCAGTAGCAGACAGATTAATTAATATAGATAACAGAATCAGTGGCATACAATCATAAAAGAGAGCTGAAAACAGAAAGGACTATGGTTTACCTATGGCAAAGTGGTATTGTTTTAAGCATCCAGTTTCAAGAGTATTTTTAGAGGAACAGCAGTCAGACAGATACAGACATGGATAGTCAGTGGTGGAGAGAGAGAGTGAAGAAAACTCTACTCCTGACAATGCTGATCTACATTTCAAGCTGCAGAAAAAACTGCTGCCTGGCTCTTCATTAGAGATGGGATTTGCCAAACACACTCCCTGATGCTCTATTATCCAAGGTAGTACTGTGTGTATCCTCTTCTTCCACGGAGATGTAGTCGAAAAGCATTTGTATTTAGTTCTCCCATCCCCCTAAATCTTCTCCACAAAGGACACCGCCACCACCAAAGCTCTGCAACAAGGATCGTTTATATATCTGACAACCTTTAAACCCCCAAAGAAAGGGAAAGGGAAGCAGTAAAGCTCTCTGAAGAGCTCTTTGGTGGAACAAGCAGAATTATGAGCAGCAGGAGAAATATGAGTAATTAAGACAACAGTATATCTATATCTTACAGCTGACAGAGTGAAGCTGCAAGTTCGCTCTAGGCAAGGTCTTAGCAGAGGAAAGAACTGAGCAGACTGTCTCTAATGTTCTTGTTGAAAAGCCAGCCCAGGAAAAAGGCTAAAGGGACTATTTCATTAAAAAAGAAGGAAGTAGGTTGGCTTAAGAAAGCAGTTAGATGCAGACTTCTAACATTAAAGGAACAGGTCAACAGCTATCTGTAACAAGACAAGCAATCGTTTGGGGAGTCAGCCAACTCTTGCTGTTCTTAAAAGAAAGCGCTCTTAAATTATCTATCGGTGGGTTATACAGAAAATTAAAGCTGCAGAACCGCTCCATGGCACAAAACAAAGTGCTAACGTGGATCGAGGCTGTAAGAGAGCAAAGGAGAGCAAGCCATGACTTTTTCCAAGGGGCAGCCCTAAAGGGTGTCTGGTTTTAGGCAGACAATATTCACCCAAAGCCGGCGGTGGCCAGGACACAGCACTTGCTCCTGCCCATGATCCAACTGGCAGGTTCCCGCACCATCTGCGGTGCCAGCACCCAAGCTGGGAGGGCTGTGCCCCTGTAAAAGGCTGCACAGAGGGGCCAGATCCACTCCCGCACCACAGGTCCTCCGACAAGTGCATAAACAGGACGTCAGTCCTTCTCCCGGCCCCAGCACTCGGCATGCTCCAGCGGCTCCCCAGCTGGCAGGACGGCCCTGTGCGGCTGCAGCAGCAGCAGCATGGTTTATAGCAGCCCCGAGGCTGTGTTTTCCATCTAGTATATATAAGTGAATTAGTGGAAAATTTGAGCTTACACAAATCACGGAGCCAGCACGCCGTTTGTCACGGCCAGGGCAGCCTTTTCTTGGGGCTGGAGCCGCAGTAAGGAGGTGCAGTGAAGACACTGCAGGCTGCCTCCGTGGTTCCTGCTTTACAGCTGGGTGCAGAGCTGGGAAGAGAAGTGCTGTTAGATGAGGGGGGGGGCGGGGGGAGACCAACAGCAGCTCCCATATGTACATAGATCGAATATATGGCCAGCACAGTCACCTGGGGCTTATAGCCAAAAAGATCGATGCATGGATATTTGGAAGGAGCAGCCTTCCTCCCTCGCCTCCCAGGCTCCATCTGTGTGAAGGAGGAGATGGGAATTACACAGAGTGCAATATTTGCGCTGGAGAAATGGCAGAGGGGTTGCTCCAAATTTACACTATGGTAAACAAGAGAAGCATTTGTCCAAATGATAAGAGCTCTAGCAAAGGCAGAGCCAGGGGGCACTGAATGAGGGTCACCAGCTGCAACCGCCGTTGCCACCCAAGAAGAGGAGCTACATGTCTGCGGCAGGGGTGGAAGGATGGGGCATAGGGGAGGTAGGCAGCTGCCAAAATCTCTCACTATACTTTTCAAGTGATTGCCCCCGTATGCCTCTCACAACATCTCATACAGCCAAGTTTATAGCCGTGCTCTGGCCAGGTGCCCCAGCAGCTACCCATTCCTGCTAGGCCTTTCTTTATTTGCACCTACAAGTCTCAACCCTTCTCAAGCATTTGTGTGGCCCTATCAACAGCAACAGCACTAATTTACCTAAAAAGTACACCTGGAATACATGCTTTACATTGAAGAACAACATAGATATTCCCTATCTCTTTTTCCTTTCCTACTTTCTCAGCCAGGGCCACAATGAGTGATGGATCATGCCAGCCCTGACCACTCCATCACTTATTTGGTGTAGAGAATCTAAAGCCAAGGGTTTTCTTGCTACAGACTATTCCCTGCCATTTTCTCTACTATAAAGAAGTATGTGTGCCTGTGAGAGGCGCCTGTATCGCCCTTACCTACACAAGGCTGAGGGGAAGCCTGCTTTCTGCATATTTCAAATCACAGGCTCTAATGGTTCCTTAAAATACACACTTACATTCAGCCCATAAATCAAAATAGGTAGTCAAATCCTGCTTATAGGTCTAAATCCTTCTTACACTCTTGTATAGCTCCATTATGTACCTAAGGTATCACACTGCTGAGATATTTCTGGCTCCAGCTTTAGACACATCCTAGCACTGATTGAGAGCACCAGAGTGTGTAGCCCTTAAAGACTCAAAAATTTCTCACTTTCTTGAGCACTAAAATGCATCTAAAATTAGGAAAAATGGCCTCCTGTCAATTTGTTGACTTGCCAATGAGTTTATTTACTCGCTCATCCCGCAGAGCAATTGTTTCATGGAAATGCAAAATATGCTTAATATTCCCCTGCAATGCCAGGCAGAGCTACCTGAGCCTCACCCCTGTGCCCAGCAAAGACAATCACAAGGCTGAAACTGCTCATCAGCTGCTTTTCGTATAAAGGTGAGCATCTTTACAATTCTTTGGGATATATATTGTTAGAAAGTGAGCTCAGAATTTCATATTATTATCATATTATAGACAGCATGCCTTTGATAAAGGGTCAAAGATCAGGAAGACAAGAAAAAATAAGGAAATAAAACCCAGCAACGGTCAGATCTTTAGCTGGCATAATTGGACACCGAAGTCCACAGAACTGTGTCCATTAGCAGGAGTGGGTGATCTGACCCATATGCTTACTACTTTCAAGTATAAAGATTAAAATAACACGCCTAACAGCAGAAATGGGTTATATTACATTTCAGAGATGCTTGGGTTGCCTAAAGTTCTAGAGAAATTTGCAGCCTGCCATCATAAAGATTTCAAGGCTGTTTACCCAAACTTCTCAAAAGCTCCTTCTAAAAAAGGATTATGAACAACCATGTTCAGTAACACAGATTTTCAATGTAATCTGTTTATAGTTTTAGAACAATTTCCAGAATAGAACATTTTTTAAATGTCCTGAGCCTTTAACATTCTCACTTTGATCATCTCCCATCATGTTATGGTTCAGAACAGAACGTGATGGAGCCAGGCTAATGAATCTGCCAGAAATGACATCAGAAAGCCAAGTGACCTGAAAAAAAAAGTGCTCTATTTGAGCACCACACTCTTCTTCAAGATTTTCCTTTTTATTTTTTTAATACATTTTAATTAATGTTTTACTTTCACTGGATTTATTTTGCTTGCCTGAAATCTCAGAGCTTGTTCTCCAAAAAAACCCTCCAATTGAAAATAAAAGGAGCCTTATTTGACCAAGGAAAGACTGTAGGAGGTCCTCAGATACCAATAGCTAACAATTCTTTTTGGGGTTGCACAGTTTAAATAACTAACACTTTCTTAGGAGGTTAACTGTAAATAATAATTGTGGATCTTGTAGTCTGTTGGATGAAGAGATTGGTCTTTGACAGACTCTATATTACTAACCTGATGCGAGCAGACAGCTGCAAAAATGAAGTGATATCAATGATAAAAATATACTTTCTACATTTAGGCAGGAGGAATTGCACAGTAGCACAGGGCAAATCCTGATGGCCTCCAAGCAGTCCTTGCACATGGAGACAAGGACTGACTCACATGGCACTACTGATTGGTGGACATACCGACATAGTATGGATTTCTTTTTAATGTTTTTTTAACACTTCACATTAAATTTCACATATGTAGCTTGCATTCCTTTTCAAAACTTTATCTAGACAATAGCATTTATTGCCTTTTTAATTCAAGCTGTGTTAGAACTGGCAAATAACTTGGTTAAAAAAAAAAATGTTGTAATGATAGCCCTCCCTCCCCCTCTATCTGATGCAGAAATAGATAATTTCTGGTACTAAAAGTGATTAAATTTGGTGCGTTTCCAACTTGTATTTTAACAATGTATTACCTCCTGAATTGCTGCATAAATATTAATAGACAGCCTGATATGGAACTTTCGCCCGTAATGCCCTTGGAGAACCATAATCACAGCGAGCGGAGCAAAAGAGATGAGAGAGCGCACTGAAGATGGTGGCCCTACACCCCAGCTTCACAGAGCTACCCTGGGTCAGGCATTTTCCATGAAGTCGCACAGATGAGCAATATCTCAAAGCCTAGACTTTGTCTAGTAGGAGATGAAAATCCTGTAGACGTTAATCTGCCTGATACTCGTCTGAAATACAACGAAAATATTTGCACTGATACCAAGAGGAGCTACCCTCATTTTTCTCCAAATTAGCCAGACTTAATTTTTGACATGGTGCACTTTTAAATTTCAGCTGCAGATGTTCGCTGTTCTAATCACCTCCAAAACAATTATACGGCATTTATCTACCTGAGCGTCATGCCTCTGATACAATCTCACAGAAAGTCATGATTGCTCTGGCTACCATTTAAAACAAGACAAGTGCCTACAGAACCCCTGAGGACATGCTCAACCTTCTTGAAAATTGGCCACTATTTATATCCCTAAATAGGGACTTTGGGGGCTGAAACTCAGGATACCCTTTTGGAAAACCTTTTTGGACAGCCTTTCTGGTCCAACATAAACCACGTTTCTTCTTTCTGAGAAGACAACACTATTGATTTTTGTCATTGTAATGCAAGAGCCTTGCTTGAAACCTCAAAATGTTCGCTGTAAAAAGTGCAAGGAGAAAAGACTTCTGTTTGACAATGCCTATTGCCCAGCTCTATTTTGGACACCGGTGGACTATGCTAAGGGTTAAGTTAATTTAACTTTCACCAAGTTAGAAAGCTGTGAAAGTTTAATCACAAAGGAACTCCAGTGGGCATATTGGTAGCTCACAGACAAATGTTCTCATTTTTATTCTTTATAGGCAGTGCTCAAATCATCATAAACCATATTTAAGGAGGGAAAAATTTCATGAGGGGAGGGAGCTGTTTTATATGATAGAATAAGAGAAAAAAAGCAACTTACTATTTTAAAATTTAAATCCAACAAAATTACCAGAAATGCTGCTGGAAACAGAGCGCTGAGAATTCATTATTTTGTTTCAAAGTTAGTTTATCATAAATCTGCCCTCTGACACGTAATAACTAGTAACGTTTCGAAGGTTATTTGATAGTAAGTTCAACAGTGTAGGTGACTGAACATGTGAGCTGCATGATAATGAGTCCCAGGGGAAATCAGGCTTTAGGATGCAGGGTGAAGCATCCCTAGGCTTGTATTCAAATGGAAAAAAACATATTCAAAAGTTTATTGTTTATCTCCTAAGAACATCAAATAATACACAGTCCTTCAAATCAAATGTGTAAAGCAGGCTAGAGAACTATTTGCTGGGGGAAAAATGCCCGATTTGATCCAAATTCAAAAAAACCTAATAGCTTGTACGCTGAAATGCATAGAGTGATTTTGATATAAAAAGTGGAGGGGAGTATTTCAGTGTGTTCTTTCGCAGAACTAAAAGGCACAGCAAGTCAATTTGCTCTTGCATCAGACTCTAGAAAGAGGAGCTAGAGAGCATTAAAACTAGTTGTTTTCAAATCCTCTGCATTTCAGTACAATGGAGTTCTTTAAGTGTGACAAATACCAATTGCGCTACTCATCCTGAATTTCATTTTCAAAGTACATTGGCTGTAATTGATTAATTCATACTGTACAAACTAATTTAAAGCCAATAATGAGAGCAAAAGATTTTCTTTTTCAGCAAGGAGGTGTGGTACCTACACCCCACTCCAGCAGTATAATAGAGCCCCACCTCTCAGCTCGTTAAGCTCTTAAATAGTGAGTCTTATGCTGCCCTTACCCAAGTCAACGGTAGTTTTGTCATTAGCTGTGCCGGAAAAGCATGAAAGACAGAATTTTGTTTTATATAAAGTCTCTGTATCGCAAATGCCAAGGGAAGAAGCATTCCAAGCCCGTAACGTCCCAGCCGCTGGCATCCTGCCACCCCAGGGCGGAGTGGAGATGGATGGGATGGGATGGGATGGGAGCAGCAACGCTGTGCCCCCCGCCCCAGCTCGCTCACCTGCCCCTGCCCTCCCCAGGCACCGACCATCCGCAAGTGCGGGGCTGCTGCTCAGCACCAGCCTGGGCATGCTGGTACCTGGAGGGGTTTGTGGAGGAGGCACTGAGATTCAGGAGTGTTGTTGAGTTTGAGTACGTCATGGAGAACTCCACTGCCAAATTTCCATCTTAAGAGAAACACCTCAGCTACTGAAAGTGAGCAAACTGCTGGTTTTGGGGTACAACCGTACCTGTTAAGCACACTGGTTCCCTTCCTTTAGCATAGTTACACAGTCCTCTCTGTATTGAGAGGCTGTTATTTCATAATGCATTTTGGACACTGAGAACAAAATTAGGCTTTACTTTCAAGGTATCTTTCAATAACCAAAATCCATTTTCTGTACGTATTTTTAACTTGTCCTCCTTTTTTAATTCATTACTCAAATTGTTACACACCCTACACTTAAGTGGTGGAAAGTTATGCAGCATATATCTTACTTAACATCACACTATCAATACTAACTCTTAATATTATGATGGCTTTTTTCAGAAATGTAACTGACAGAGCTTTGCTGACACACCACAAATCCTAATTACCATTAAAACTCTGAATTCTACACTGACAAAAATCAGAGACTGAAATGCTCTTATCTAGACAAGCTCTAAAACATGCAATGAATGTTTGTTTATTCACCTACCATATTAGTATATATTTCCAACAAAGCCATTTTCCATACCTTAACTCTGGGAAAACAACAGCATTTAAATATGCACCAAAGGCAAAGATAAATAAAAACAGGCAATAATGCCATCTAAAATACTTTTTACTATTCTTAACAAGGAATTACTACATAGAGGACAACTAAACCCAAAAACTAGCACAATCTCGATGAAAATATATTCAGAAGAGATGGCAAACTTTCAGGATTCATTCCTTGAAATATTATGTTACTCACTGTTCAACTTTTTTTAATATTTACACATATAAATGTAGGGAGGAAATTAAAATACGGAAGACATGAAAAACGGCCACGGAGCTATTAATACAAATATATTAAATTAGAACAGTCTGAAACAGACTGGTCTTGAACTTTTATCATTATTCCAGAAAAGAGTTAAAAATGTAGGTTACTGGATGAAGTTAGTTCTGCCCAGTGCTGCGATATTAAAGGGTGCATAAATCAGTGCGCTCATTTTCCTATCACGCATAAAGCTCCCGGCTGCCGGTTATCAGAGGTATTCGCAGATCCACACCGAGCGACTCTACTCGGGGTCCTTCCTCTGTGTGGTCTTTCAGAACTGTCGTTATCAGCTTTCTGTTTATTATTGTGCTCAGTTTAAAGGGAATTTGCCAAGTGATCCCTGGACTCCAATCTTTAGGCCTGTTGTCAGGACAAATTAATTTCTGTGGAAACCCACTGTGCCTCAGATACCATCTAGGAAATGTAGGATTAATGGAGTCCCTGTACAACAAGCTTTGTAGTGCGGCTGCTGGGGGAGGGGAGCGACTCCTGGAAGGGAGAAATAACAAAAATAAAGCCCCTGCACTTTGGGTTAGCTTGGGAGGGACTTTACTTTTTTTATTTTATTACATCCACTTCCATCAATACTGTTTAAAATATAGTGTATCAACTGAATACGAACAGGCAACTTTTTAACAAAAAAAAAGAACAGTGAATGGAAACTGTATATTACCAAGGATCAGGGACCTGAGGTCTAATTATCAATATTTTATATTTTATACACTCAAGCCAATCTCTTCAGTAGGTAAAAACAGGATATTAAAAGAAACAGTCTCCTGTGAATCTTAGTAGAAAATAATGAAACTCAATACATGATCTTTTGGAAAAGGGGTATTAAGCTGGATTTCCTACAGGGCCAGGTCATTACTATGTTAGCTGACATTTGAGGCTCTTTTTTCAAAATTTATATTATTTCATTTTTAACAATGTTCAACTGCCACTGTTCTTGCAATAAGTATACTTTAAAAAATACTTTCTTGCCTAGAAAAAAAGGAACTAATTATTTTTCTTACTGATGCTAAATAAGGTCTAAATTTAGAGCTGTAAAATGTAAAGCAATGTTTTCCCCTCATGTTTTTTAACTTTGTCACAGTATAGCAAGAGAAGAGAAGAGAAGAGAAGAGAAGAGAAGAGAAGAGAAGAGAAGAGAAGAGAAGAGAAGAGAAGAGAAGAGAAGAGAAGAGAAGAGAAGAGAAGAGAAGAGAAGAGAAAGAAGAGAAGAGATTCCAATATGTTTTTATTGATCTTTTCTCATTTTCAGGAGGATGACTCTGCCTATGGTTAAATATACAGGTTTAATATCTTACAAATTGGGAATTCTTACCCCCATTCTTTCCTCTCTAAAACTAAATCAGCTGATAAAATACAGGACAAAGATAGTAGACACCCACGTCCACGTTCTGTATTATATTACAGCTTGTGACTCCCCTGTGGATTCGGGGAGGTGTAGGTCAGCCCTGAAGTTAGCCTAAAGTGGCACCAAGACACCGAACAGATCACAAAAGCAAAAGAAAAAGATACTACACCTTTAAGACCAAATGCTATAAGCAAAATTTTACTTTGTAACATGGTGTTGTTTTGACATTAAACTGTTAATAGCAGTTCTAATTTTGCCACAGTGCATTTCCAGTGCACTTCTAATACCTTATAAGCTTGGCAGATGCAGAGGCTGCAGCAGAAGCCTCCTTTAACATATCGCTCCAGTTTGCAAATGCCTCTGTGCAAGCTCCTGTTCCTTTAGAGGACAAAATAAGAGCATTGCAAGAATTCATGGGGTCTGCGTGATACCACATTTTGTATGCATTTAGGGAGTAGATTAATTTTGGGAGATTATTTTATTAATCCTAAACTCACCTGCGTATTAGAACTACTTTCTTTTTACTAAATATTCCAAAGGTGTGTATTCTTCTCTAACTAAAATATTCAATCTTGAGAGGCTTTTTATATGCCAGTTTTTACTATTACAGGAATTCAATTAACTCCATAATTATGAACACAATTACCACTGAGTGTTACATGTGATTTGGTGGTAGCAGCTACATGGCACATGCATACATTCTGCTTTACGATTTAAAACTTATGGTAGTAATAATAATAGGCAAAAATTCCCAAAGATCATCCTTATTCTTTGGATTGCACTCACTATTTTATGTATACAAACAATTTTTAAATATGCTGTTCACATTTTGGCAATGAAGTGTTTAATTGCAGTAAGCATGTCATTGCCAACCAGTGGGGCGGGTTCTCAGCTGATAGCAACTCACCCAAACTGTGACAATTTACCTTAAGTGTCAACCTGGCCCCATTAATTCATCCCATGACTAACTCAAACCCACAGCAAAGGCAGTAAACGAAGCCTCAGTGATTTATGCAGGGAGTGGGAAAAACAATATTTTAAAAGGGAAAAAAAAAAGGAAAAAAGAC
>VXBO01008147.1:59182-98831 GCA_013400135.1 Rhinoptilus africanus
ACATCTAATGGGGTGAAACGGGGAAGCTCCAGCCGCGGCCGCCGGGCCGGGAGGAGGGTGGGTGCTGGCGGGGGGAGGCAGGAAAGCAGCAAACTTCACGGCATCACCAGCGAAATGGCCTTTTTTTTTTTTTTTTTTTTTTTTTTTTCCCACTTTTGAAATTGAACCTTGGAGNNNCCATTCTGAAGCTGAACCTTGGAGAAAACAATAACCACCCCTTCTGTGAACAGTTTAGGGGAGGGGGAAATTACCTTTAGGAGTCCTGAGGAGGACGCGAGCGAGGAGCGAGCTCTCTTCTCCGTATCATAACCCAGCAGCAGGAGCGGACAGGCACCTTCCCACGCCGCCTGCAGCAAACATACAGTCCTCCACCTGTTAGCGAGAGGGACTGGGGACGTAACCAGCGGGTGATGCTTTGTTTCTTAACCCTAAACCTGATTTATTGTTTTGTAAGTCTTTGGAAGGTACAGCAGAGCGCAGACCCGGCGGCGCTGGGGGTGACAGGCCTGTGCCTCTGCGCCGGGGCAGCAAAGCTCGGCTGCCTCCACAGCGCAACAACAACCTGCCACTGTTTTCAGGAAGGATTACAGCAGAAGGAGAAAGAAGTACTCCCCCCAAAAAATCACCTTTCTCAGTTTACTCCATAAACAAAATAACCGTGCACCAAGTCGCGTGGGTACCAAACCAGGAATCGATGGCCGCGGTTTGTAAACAGCCCCAGCTAAGGACACGGAGGGCAAGCTTCACGTTAGAACATCCCCTGCGTGGTCACGCTGGCTCTTGGCGTTCAGGGACCTGAGAGGCGAGGGTCTTACAGCCAGCACTGGCTCGGAGGAAGGACAGAAAGGATTTCACTGAAATTACCCTGCTTTAGAGCCCTTTGGCTGCTCTGTAAATACAACTACAGCGAGGGCTGGGTTATGTGCTTTTTTAAAAACAAATTATGTTAAGAGACGCAATGAAAGAAGAAATCAAGTAAGTTGGTGATCAGGAGTACTTCAAAGACTACTTGAAAGCTGGAAAAAATCGGGAAGGAGAACCTCATTTAAAGAGAAGAAAATCTCTGCTCGTTATTGCCCGTGTATTTCAGTATTCCTGCGAGCAAAAGGAAACTCTTTTGTGCCACCTAATGTTAAGTACGGATCAGTGTTGTCGTCTCTGCTGCCCATCACTCGGTGTGCGTGGGGAGGCCTCGGGGTGCTGAGCGCGGCTGGGGATGTTCAGCATCCCAAAGTCCCACCAAACCAAGGGCGGGAAGAGAAACTTCAGCTTCACAGACACGGATTAGTGTCTTGTGAATTTAGGAAATTATTTAAATTTAAAAAAAAGAACGCAAGAGAGGGTGGAAAGAAACACAAAGTATAATCATAAGAATGAGAAACTCCAAATTTGTGTTTTGCTATAATAAAGAAAATCCAGAACGAGCACATCCAGGCTTTCTGTAAGCTGCCCAGCACCCAGCGTCTCTCTCAGCAACCTCTGCGAGGCCCTGGGCTCACCGCAGCTCCCCCGCAGCTCTCCTCCCAGGACCGACATGGCCTTGCCTTTGCATCCTTTGCACACAGGAGTCTCCCAGAAGGAAGAATTTATGGTGTGTACTTAGCAGCTGTTCACACTAATGGAAGATACTAATTTAGTACGGAAATATCTCACGCAGTCCCTTTAAAGAAGAAAGGGCTGGAAAAAAGCATTTCTCTGATGATAACAATGAATTACATCGCTTTTGTGATTTTAATGGGGAGTGTTAAACGTCTTCAACAATTTCTGAGGCTGAATCTTCTTTGCTTTTTATGTTACATGAGAAGAAAAGAACTTGAGGCTTCCTTCGAGTTTAAATTTCAAATATTCTCAAGGTGTGCTCTCCTTCCTGCTACAGAAGGGCCAGGACCAGAGGAGGGGGTTCACTTGAAAAAAAAAAAAATTACTAAAAGTAAGCAGAGATGCTATCTCACTTCAGAGTGGTCTTTATAATCATTCGGAATATGGTCCATTCAAGCTGTACCTAGGCTACATTTGAACAACACGCTTTTAAAATCCCTCAAAATTAGCTATTTTGAGTTTTTCTTTCTTTGTTTTTAAGTAGCAATTCCATAGGTTCAGGCAGAGCAGACCAGAGCACCTGGTCCTGTTGGGCCTGCATCCATGTACCAAAGTCACCACTGATTTTTAGGGCAGATCCACACGTGGATGGAGGTATGTTTAAAACATAAGTCCTTTCCCCAGGAGCCAGGGATCATGTGAGGCTGGGGGGGGATGCCCTTCAGCCAAGGGTCCAGTCCCAAAACCCAGACACCATTCATCTCTTTACTCACCAGAGCAGCTTCTGTGCAATCCAGGGAGCTCCTCTGTGCAAATGAAATTTTTCCTTCGTGTCTCTGCACAATGTAATTCCAAGACTCCATCCTAGGAAAAAAAAAAAAAAGTATCTACAAGATTTTAGGCAGGTGATCGGTCCCCGCTGAGTATTCCCAGACATCAGGCCTACTTTTGTACTCATTGTCCTCTTTTTCTAGCGCCCTGTAACCAATAGACTGGAAAGGCTCCCCACCAATTACATATTTAGGATACGTGATAGCTGCAGTTAAGATCTTTACGACTGATTGCAGGATAAAAATCATACTTCAAATGTGCAAGAGCCCATTTTTAAACCCCAGTCTTTCAGCTGCTTTCCATTATATATATTCTGAAGAATCAAAAGCAATTAGAGAGCATCAAGTCTAAATGGTAAAGAATTTCCAAATCAAAACCTTTATTAAAGTAATAAGCATCCATTTTTGTTAACACTGTACGGTACAGAAAGGGCCAAACTAAACAACTTTTGTTTTCACGTAATGAAAAGAAAGTCAGACTTCTGCGCTGAGGACCGGTATGGATTTTTGATTGAGTTTTTAAGATTTGGGAAAATAGGTAAGCAAGAGGCTTTAAAACTGCCATTTCACATGGCGGTGATGTGAACGGTGCTGTGGTTTACACACACTTGTGAAGGGATCTGTAGGAGGATGTGGCCTTGCTGATTCACGGCGAGCGCTACGTGCTACGCCGGCTTGTAAATATTTGTAGAATCAAGTCCTTAATTAAAATGGTAAAACAGTATTAAATCTTGGAAGGGGATAGGAAGAGGAGAGTGAGGAAGAGCTGTCATTGCGAAGAGCCTGTCAATAAGTTAAAAAGCTAACAGTAAATATGGTTTCTGCCGGCTCTGGTCCGGCGGTGCCATCGATCGCCAGGTCCTGGCTCTGCAGCTCCGCACAGCTCCTGATCAGTGTTCTCCCGGCACCGAGCAGCGCGGAAACGACACCGAGCATCCTGCTGCTGCGAAAGTATTTGTCTAAAATGTGGATATTTCCAGCAGTGTCTGCGAGAAGCTGAGCAGCAGCCTTGCACACCCCTGGTACCATTAAGGCACTGAAAATGCCGCTCCATTATTCTGCTGCTGGATTTTATTTTATTTTTTAACTGATGCCAGTCCTTGATTTCTGCATCTCAAGTACAAATAATATTTACCCAATGTGGAAATGCCATTTCTGAACCGAAGTTGTTCTCCTTTTTGGCCAAAGCATGAAGCTTTGTTTTGCATATTCATCTTCAGACTTTGGGAAGGAAAAAAATACAATTAAGTAAAATAAAATCAGGTCACGGATCTTACTCACCAGAAAGCAGCTCGGAGCAGGGATGACAAGGTCTAAACTCCTCCTGCCATGACGTCTGGAGTGCAAATGGAGGGAACACGAGCTGCTCCCCGTTCAGGGCTTGTACTTCTGTCTAGATTATGGGATTAGTCTCTCTTACATCTATCTACAGCTAGGAACTTGTGATCCAGTTAAAGCAGCTTGAAAGGCGCCCAGCAGGTGCTGGGCTCCGACTCCGCAGCACAAATTCTGGGCAGTTACTGGGGAGAAGCAGGGCATGGCATTGCACGGGGCTTTTTCCTTTCCCCGCTCTGTACTGGAGGGGGAAGAAGGAAAAATAAATAAATAATAAAAGTCCTGCCAGAAAACACTTGCAGGCAGGGAAAATTAGTCACAGCCTTTTTTTTTTTCACCTTTCCCCCCTTAGATCCTGAAAATGAAGTTGCTAGTGCATAAGTACGAATGCTGTCAAACTTGAGTTTGTGATATTGTTCTGCTCCTCGCTCCATGCACACTGAATGGACGTAGCAGATCTCTTAAACCTGAGAAATGCTAATTTAGTGCTGGAATTTTGAGTTTGCAGAAACTGTCCTATAAACATCACAGGGGATTACCAGATCTACAGGAAGATTACAGCTCTGCTTACATTCAGACTATTGATTTAAAACTTTATTACCTTTGATACAGCTTCTTCACGAAGGAAACAGTTCAGCAGCGGGAATTCTGTCCATATAAGCTTTTGCAGGGCCAAATCCTTCTGTACAATCCTGCTCTTCGGTAGAGTAGACAAATCTCTTCTCTGCAGGTGATGCTACACAAACCTATCACGAGTGCAGGAACAGCACAGTACCTTATAAAGACAAAATCCTGCCCTGCTCAGCCAAAACTTCTCATAATCGCAGCAGAGAGAGGATGCAACAGACCCAAAATGATACAGCCATGATAACTTTTTGCTGGAAAAAGTACTAGTGTATGTTTTACTATCGTGCATTGTTCATACTGTAGTAAAGCTGTAGTACAGCCTAAGAAAATCTGGTTTTGTAACAAGATCTATATAGAAATTAATACATGGTAATGGGACTGGCAATGGTTTTCTCAGAAAAAATGTGCAGTTGCATACTAAGATAGTTACAACAGGATTAGATTTCAAGAACAAAGCTGAAGTTCAAAGATTTTTTGGGCCGGCACAGGAGAAAATTACAAATCAGGATTTTTGAGCTTTCAGTTCCCCATGGTGGAGAACCTTTGCATCGCTTGGGCCTGTCTCAGCTGACTGTGGGAAAACGGTATCCCCTGTTGTGCTGCAGCCATCCCAAGATGGGACTCAGACGAGAACGATACCCAAGTTGGGTAAGGGTCCTGGGCTCCCCCCTGAGATCTGTGCTCTCCTGCATCCCACACCACCGAGCTGGGCGTTGGAGGCAGAGCAACCCACACATCTAACCTTCACAGCCCTTTGTGCAGGGGCTTTTTCTTTCCTAGGAACAAGCACTATTGAATCGCTCCAAACACCATTCCTTGGGCAGAAATAGTGCGTGGAGCAGTTTAAACCCAATTTAGTAAAAGAGAGCTGTTACTGTTACAGTAACTCCATCCTAAATCCAGATTAAAAACTAAGGTCTGCATTGTTTTATGTCTGTTTATTATGCTGCTCACCAGTTTCAGATGACCTTCAAGTACCCCGCATCTGAAGCATTTTCTGCTCTGTAACGTTCTTCGTCCTTGACTATAAAATACTTCTTGCTCTTTAATACAAACGAATGAATACCAAATAATTATTTTAGCAGAAAAGTCTTGAGGGAGGGTTTCCTAAACTCCTAAAGAAAACACATGCACAATTTGTTCTGAGTTTGCTGCTACCTCTTGTGTATACTGGAGGCAGGACAAGCCAGGAGACGGGGCGAGAGGGGCGCAGACACCCAGCACGGCCACAGGAGAGTTAAACGGGATGAGTTCAGTGGGTGCTCGCTTCCATCCCCACTACAATGACTGTCTTCAGAAGAGATTTATGCCATGCCATTTCTTCCTCTTGCCCCAACCTAAACCACAAAAATGCGGTATCGGAATTGTAACGCCTCATATATTCTAAGGAAGATAATAGTAAACTGTGCCGCTTTGACCTTTTCGGGATTTCTGCTGTTTGATTCACTCGCTGCAGCCATCCCTCGTGTTCACAGCGGTAACCTGTGGGGACGCGGTGCAGCAGGGGCCAATCCGGCTACAGAATATTGAAAAGGTTAAAGTCTATGTTTATGAGTCTATTAAATGTTTATAGTCCTTCACAGGCTATACTGGGCATTAAAATTATGATATCTCATTCTCATAACAAACACTGTAACGAGAACAGAAAACGGCAAAGCATGAATCTGTTCTGAAAGCAATGTTTTTAATGAGAGCACAATAGTAATTTGCTCCTTTGAAACAGTCAAAAAGGAAGAGATGACACCACAAAACAAAGCCCCATATAGCATGACATAGCAACAAAATCACCTGAGCAGGAGGGACCACTGATCCATCCCACCCACCCTCCCATCTCCAACACTGACCAGCAGCAGATGCTCCAGCAGAAATCAGGAAACCTAAACAGAGGCTAGAAGTTGCCGTCAGTTCTCAGAGGTTTTTAAGCTAAAACACAAGAAATAAAGCCCTTTGTAGACTACGGGCAAAGAGGCGTGCTGCTGGGGACAGCACTCCTGTTCCCACAAGCTCCTCGAAGGCTGCTCAGACCACCACGAGCTGTCTGCTTTGCTTTTACACGTAACAGTGAGTTTTATAGGCCAATTAAATACTGTGCATATTTTTTGTTCTTTTTATCTGTTCTAAATATCTTAATTTCACTGCATGTCTTAAGCCAGCTACAGTACATTAACAAGTGCCCAAGAACACAGACCATTTACACCTCCTTCAGCCAGGCTCCAAACACACCCCACATCCCCCACCTTGGGCTGCGTTATTAGTCCCTTAGGTAGATCCTATGAATACATGGGAAGCCCCTGCCATGAGCACAGCTTTGGTAACCCAAAAAAGGAGTGTGTGCACTGGGGGCTTCGTTATTCCTGAGCAATTTCACATGAGACGTGATGAAGCATGACTTATTTCTTAGTTCTCCAGCCCCACGTCTCAGCCAGGGCGATGCAGTAGGCACCAGCTGTACCACCACAGCATAGTCCCCAGCAATGTTCCCCGGCTGCCACAGGGGAGAAATTTAAAGAGAAATTTGAAGACGAACGCTGCTGCTAGTGATGGTGGATTTCTCCCCAGTGTGAGGGGCAACACGGGAGAAGGTAACGGGGGGAATGGATTCTTTGAACTACGATGGCTGGTGGTATCAAATCATGACTAGATGGACAGGCACGTGTAAACACACAGAGGATCAAAGGGGCCAGCCCAAGCGCAGGCAGAGAGCCCAGAGTCAGGAAGGGCTTGGAGCCCATCCAGCCAGTGCTCATGGTGGTTTGACAGGTCCCCCTGAAAGTGTGATACCAGCAGGCTTCAGTTCAGTGCACCCCACAAATTACCAGGTTTTGATGGCCAGGGAGCAGCCAGAAACTTTAATGGAGAGAGAGAGAGAGAAGAAAAGATCTTTCTGCCCTATTAGCAGGGTCTACATTTCAACGCTTCTCTCAGCAGAAGAAAGGTGAGAAGGGCCACTGAGAAATAGCAGTGAGTATTATTGTGGAGTCCCTCAAATCAGTGCAAGTTACAAACTCTGACTCCCCGGGCTGTTGTGGACAGCCCTGCCTTCCCCAAAACTAGGGGGAATGGATTAAAACTAGAGATGGGTCAATTCAGAATGGACATTAGGAAGAAGTTCTTCACCACGAGGGTGGTGAGACACTGGAACAGGTTGCCCAGAGAGGTGGTGGAAGCCCCATCGCTGGAAGTTGTTAAGGCCAGGCTGGATGGGGCTCTGAGCAATCTGATCTAGCGGGAGGTGTCCCTGCCCATGGCAGGGGGTTGGAACTAGATGGTCTTTAAGGTCCCTTCCAACCCTGACAATTCTATCACTCTGTGAAAACAGTCTGTGTTGTCGTATGACCCCCTATGAACACAAAAGACCAACTCCTCCAATACCCTTGTAATTTATCTACACTTACCATAATCCTTTAACAACCACCACCACCACTCATCACTATCTATCACCACTATCCCCGTTTTGCATACAAAGCTGTGTACAAAGCGAATCTGCTCTGATGACTCAAGGATTCCCTGCTACTGCCAACTTGCATTTTAAAACAAATTCAAGACCCGGGTTAAAACAGAAAGAAGAAAAACATACACACATTAGGTTTACCTGGAAGATCCTTACGTTTTTGCAGTTGATGTTGCATCAAGAAATAAGAGCCCTGGGCGACTGCTGGGACCTCCTGATGATTGCCGGGACCTGGAAAAGTGATGGAAACTGGGTAAAAAGGGGCCAATGGGGGGGGGTGTGATGGAAAGTGGGGGTGTCAAATGAAAAATCAATAAGATGTTGCAAGAAAACATCTTTAGGATGGGCTCAAAATGGGATATTTAGCAGTATTCTGCTAATGTACCCCTCCAGAAACAGCACAGTATGGCTGGAGACCAAGAAAAAAGATTAACCCCTTTACTGCCACTCCTCATTCTGATAAACTCACAAACATTGAACTTGGTACAGAACAAACAGAAACAACCCCAGTGGTGCCCTGAACCACTATATGGGGATGAAGGGAAAAGGACTTATTCACCAACTCATGGGTCTTGCAAAACCGAAGTAGTATTTTTATCTAAGGAAACCATCAGTACGAACCAAATCCCAGCAGCTCAGACCAGCGCTCCACTAAGCCTCATCTTCAAGGGTTGCCAGCACCACATCTTTTGAAAGATGCAAGAAAATCACAGTCATTGTGGAATAACTTCTCTGAGGATGCATCTTTCTCATGCCTTGATTAAAAGACTTATAGGATACATTTTTCTAAGTCCTACCTTAAATAATACCCAGAATTGGTTTGTAATGACCCATCAGGGTCTATTCCAAACTATGGACTGGTTGAAAGTTTCCTTGGTATTTTCCTATCAGACGTGATACCTGAATTACACCAATAACATTGTGCTGGGGCTTTGTGCATCTGTTGTACCTTCTAGACACTCTTGTGGCACTGTGGCACACTAACACAAATGCCAAGAGCCACCAAGAACTGCGCTCCAGCTCTGCGTCTGGTAGATTTGTGTAAAAATTAAATTCAATCAAAAAGTTCTGAATACTTAGCAAGTTCCTCTTTATAACCAAAATCTCCTATTTTGCCAGCTTAGATTTACTGATAAAAGTATAAGTGAACTAATGGTTACTGTATCATGATATATCAAAACAATACATAGACAAAACCATAGAAATACAAGAGTAATGTCTACTGTAAACGACAAAGATATCCATTGAGGAAGAAAAACTCCCAAACAAAAGCCTTGTGCTCTCTTCTCAAAGACTGAGCTTGAAGTAACTCCTGCTTAAAAAGAGCTGTGAAAATAAAATATGCAAAATCAGTAAATATATTTTTTCCTACTATTACCTCAAACAAATTACTCAAGAAAATTACACTATGTTTTCATTTTAAAATCACTTCTGATCTGATAGTTGGTAATGAAAATAACAGGTCATTAAAATGGCAGTTATTACAAGCACATGAAAAGTAAAAACAAAGCATCAAATATAATGATGTCATTGATATTCATTTTACTTTCCACTATACCACTAGCACGCTTTTTTATTTGTTTTGTAATAGACTATTAAAAACTATGTACATAAAATATTATATGTTGCAAAGGATTAAAAATGTAGTGTAGGCACCAAACCAGGATTAGTATAATTTAAACAGAAATAAATGATTTAAAGTTAGCTAATAGGCATTACCCAGCAGAGACTGAGATACTTTGACACAGGGGAAGAGGATGGGAAGAATCGGGCTGTTAGGGGAGGAAAGGCACACAGTCAAATTAGCCATTGCAAACCTTACATCCCAAATGTTTTATGAAAACCAGACTTTTTTAAAAAAAAAGAAAAAAGAAAAAAGAAAGTCCTACAAGGTTTCACAGCCACTTAAACCCGCTTGCAGGGATTCAATGTTCTTTCTTGGACCTTGTCTATCATTTACCTCCAGTGTTGAAATATCGTGAAATTCCCAATTAGGGCCAGGTTTCCCCAGGGCGGCAGCTCCGTGTGTGGCATCCCAGCCCTGCGATGACAAGCCCCCACTGCCCTCCCGGGCAGGGAACATTCCTCCTGCTCTGCAAAACCGATGGAGGAGGAAGAGGAGAACAAGAGGGATGGAAACGAGAGAGCCAAAAATGTTGTCTTCCAGGAGATGGGAGGGTTTCAACCTCCCCCGTGCCCAGCCAGGTGTGCTTCAGATCGCTCTATGGGAGGCAAAACAGAGTCAGAAAACCTTTAATTGGGATGTGGGTGAAAGTGTGGTGGGATGCTCTGCTGCATACAGCAGTGCTGGTTTTAGACAGCAAGTTCTTGGGGCTGTTTTAAAAAATAAAATAAAATCCCAAAGTTGGAGGGTTTTGTTCAAAAAACTACCGCTCCTTCCCATACTCAAAGCAGAATATTTGGTCTCAGTTCTAGAGCACAAATATTTTTTCCCATAATTTTTTGTGGGCCTCTCTGAACCCTTCACAGAGGCATGGAAAAGGACAGCCTGACCATTAATTTTTGCCATCCCACTTGAACGTGACAGTATTACTGTAATGTGTTCCAGCAGCAAAGCAGCAAATACAGTGGCATCATCAAGGCGATGAAGAGAATATATCAGGGTACTGAAGACACCGGGGTGTTGAGCTGAGCAGGCAAGCTTATGATTAGACAAAAATTGTACTTTCTTAACGGTGCTTAACATCTACGCGATGGATCCAAGCAATATATTGTGCAAACATCTGGTGTTCCAGTGGTAAGATGGATCACGTGGATGGATGATCAAATACAGCGAGGCTCATTGCTCTTCCATCGGAGACGCACGGTCACGCAGCGGAGGCGCATCCTTCTACTTGCTCTGGCTGCTGATCTATTGATTTTGAACCGCTCTGATTCCCCCTGTGTCTGGCTGTGGTTGCAGAAGAGATGAAGCAACTGGGAAATCAGCAAAGCAGCAAGCTGAGCAGTACAAATTGGTAAAAATTATTTAATACTGGGAAGCTGATCTAGTCACCCCCTGGTAATACTGTCAATTAAGTGTATGAAATTAATATTAATTATCAATAATGATTTGTTTGCAAGTGTAATAATGAATAGAAGAAAATAATAAGAAGAAACAGCACATTTACAATGCAAAAATGTTGGCTGCCTCTGAATATTTCCTCTGAAATACGTTATATTTCCATTAAGTAGTACATCCAAATATGTATTTTTTTTAGTATTTGAGTTGAAAAATCACTCTAGACACATTAGAAAGTGGCACGAAGCAAATGTACGTACTGAAATTCTGTCTGATCCAAGAAGTTATATTCATTAAAATAAAAAAAAAAAATCAGAAAAAACAACCCCACAGAGATGCTCAGCAAGAGCAGTCATTTTTGAAAAAGAGGAAACCAGCAGCACTAGGAAAAGATATTTAACAAGAGAAGCACACACTGGAATATCACTCCCAGCCCATGCTGATGTGCTGATGCTTATCAACAGATTGCAATAAGTTTCTTCTCGTGATGGGAGTGGGTGGGAAGGGGGGAACCCAAAAGGAAATGGCAACCCTATTCTACAGGCAAAGAAACCTTAATCTCTGATAGTTAATTTATAATTAGTTTTAACTAATATTTTAAATCCATTTCTGCATTAAAAGTGCACTTTGCTCTGCACCTGCAAGGAAGAGCTGCCAGGGAAAAAAAGGCTGTCGGAAAAAGAAAGGCACAAATTGGGGTGTGAGAGGCCATGGAGCTCCCTGAACCCGAGGAGCTGGTGGCAAACCCTGGCTTCATCTGCCTCCCCTCTCCTGTCCTCCGCTTTTCCTTCATTCTAGTAATTAACACTGGTTTTCTCTCCAACCTTACCTTTAAAAGGATGGAAACTATCAAACACATGAAAAACATGTATAGATGGCACGTGGGAGGAAATGCTCAATGTCAATTTCTTCTTTTTTTTTTTTTTTGTGATGGTTAAATAGTGCAAGTATTTAAACAGGAGTGAAATTTTTGTGGGTGTCTCTGTGAGTCTGGGGGAAACACATTCCTCTTGGCACGGCGTCTTCCAGGGGAATCTTCTCCTTCGACGTTAAAGCTAGTTGTGCTCTCAGAGATGTAGGAGAGGCCTTGATTATAACACCACTATCAAGGGCATCAGATTATACAGCATCACACCGTAAAATTTGATCAAAATAAATCTTCAGAGAAATATTTCCTTCTAGGACCACTTTCCTCCACCCCCAAAAGTTTTCAAAATACTCCCACTCGACATATGGTGCAAGTGTAGTCAAGTCCAAAAGGCACAATAATTGCTCATCACCAATTATGCTGTTTTTTGAAAAAAAGAAAAAAGTGTTTATAAGGCCAGAAATTGAGTTTTCCCTATTTGGGATCATTTTCCAGTGTTTGCTTAGCTGAATTGAAAGGTGACACTAGTTTATAGGTTAGGAAAGTGTTTGGTATAGGAATTCTAGATAGAATCCCGTACCTTGTATGGGATTCCCAAGGCTGGGCTCTAGGAGGGCGAAATCCAGCCAGAGAGGCAGGAGGGTACAGCGGCAGGGATGGCATTGGAAAAAGAGATGTAAACAGTTGGTCTTCCCAGCTGGCCCGGTTTTCAAATCTGCGTGCAATAAGTGAAGAACAATGGCGAAAGCACGGGTTCTCCCATGGTGTTTGCCACCACCTAGGAGAAATGGAAAGGTTTAATTTCTTCAGGAGTAAGAGCATGGTCGCTACCAGCATGGTGAGTCCCCAGGCAGCCATTGGAAGTCTGGGAATAAACCAGCTCATGAGTCTAAACTAAAACCAGCCCCAGCTTCAAAGCAGCTGTTTACAAACATCAGACAGTTAACTCTCAGTTCTCAGCTCCAGAACCTACACTTAGAGTAAGGAAAAATTAAGCTACAAATGTTCATTTAGCTAATTTCCTCCCAAACACATAGGCTTGCTTTCCCCGCAGGACTCCTGTGGCCACGAGGCTGGGCTGTGCAACGTGCCCAAGGACACCATCACCTCGGGCTGGTGTCACAGGAGGCCTTTTGGCACCATGGCTGGTGTGGAGATCTGGAACAGCAGCATAAGGCCAGCAAAACGCCATTGCATACCACAAAAATTGAGCTGTACGTGCATCCGTCTGCTCATGCAAGTCTCCATACAAAAGTGCGGTCGCTTTCCGGAAGGACCTGCGTACTGACCGAAGAGCTGATCAACTTCAGAAACCCGTAATATCATAAGCAGTATTAATCCCTTTTGAGAGCCATGTATAAAATGATGGATCAGTTATGCTGCTTGAGGGGCATAAATATCATTTATTAAGACAATCATGGTTGGTTCTTTGCAATTATTTTTTAATAGAAACATGAATCTCAGTTAAAACCAGATTTATGCTCACCCTCACCTAACCCAGTGCCAGGATCTTTGATCTCAAATTATTTAGGAAGTGGAAAACTCTATCCTGCACAGGTCATTTCTGCTTGAAACGTGCAATAAGCAGCAAAAAGAGAGAGATCTCCGGGGGTTAAACCTTTCAGCATCCTCAGTGCACGCCATGGACTTAGCTGAGCCATGAAGTTACACTCTGTAGTTGGTACAGTCTGGAGAAAGCTCTTACACCCAAAACAAGCCAGTTATTTGTTTACAAGGGGGAAAAAAATCCTTCTACCTCAAGGAAATGAAAACACTGTAAAGACAGAAAACAACTCTTTCACTTTATAATGCTGACTGATACTAATCTAAGCAGCTATTATTATGAGCTGATCTGTGGCATTTCTGCCCTTCTCCCAGTCTCTCACAAAAGCAAGACATTCAGCATTACTTAATAAATAAGTATAAAAATAATAAAAATAAAATAGTAGAAGAAATAAAAATAGTAGAAGCCAAATGAGGTGTTTGTTCCTGCAAACTGCTCCTCTGCTGTCACTTAAGGAAAGCAGCACTGCAAACCAAATTATATTGAATTTACTTGATACATACAGTAAAGAAATAAATGCAAATTACTTACACAGATTGTTTCCAAAGGCCTTTGCATATTTTTGCAGAAAATAATCCGTTCCTGAAAAGCACTTGAAGGTGTAACATACAAGTTATTTCCAAAGCACTCAGCAGAATGACTTAGAAGTTTAGGGCAGAAACTAAATAAAAAAGTAATTTCCAGTTGGAATGGTGAGAGAAACTGCGCCAGCGATAGTGTCACGTCGGGATTTCAACAGGAGGACTCGGTCAAACAGTACTTCCAACGGGAAAACACACACTAAGGCCTTTGGTAATGAGCAGTAATGAGAGCCCTGATCCTCTCCTAGAGCCAGAAACGGATCACTGGGAAAAGTTCCCGAAAAGAAATAGCTGCGGGCATCCACCCCCACCTCCATCCTGCTGCCCGCCAGCCCTCTCCCTGCTCTGACGTCTCCCTGTCCCCACGGATGGTTGGGCTCCCCAGGCTGGCACGTCTTTACCCATTGCAGGGCTTTGCAAGAGCTTGGGGGAATTATCGTGGGTTTTTGTTTTGTTTTGTTTTTTAAATGTTTGCAGTTATTTCTGTGCCTCCTCCCCACCCTGTCTTGGAGCATCACAAAAGGTCCCACTTGGTTCTGTTCTGATTAGAAACCATTTCTAAATTAGGCTGGTCAAGAGGCACACCAGCCCCGTGGACGCAGGGAGTGGGAAAGGGCCCCCCCCCGTGCCCACCTCCCTTTCCCAGCAGCCAAACAGCCTGCGCTCTGCACACAAATCTCATTCACCTTTTTAATGAAACTAATTCATAGCATCAAAAGGCAAGTGAATATTAATATTGAAGTTCATAGGAAAAGCTTTAATTGGGGCAGGAAAAATAGGGATAACAAACTATTCAGGATACAGCTTCTCTCCAAGTGGGTGCATGTCCTGGTTCACAGTGGATTGGCTTCAGGCACCAGAAATCAGTTTGCGCATTAAAAGCTGCTGCACTCCTTTGAAATTTATGTGACACCATGAGAAAATAATTCTGAATAATACAGGTCCTTTGACATGAACTTAAAACTATTTTTTTTTTTAAATAAATTGATTGTGGTTGTATTTATAAGCCCAAGCCTTCTGCAGCTCACAGCACTGCTCAAGGGGGAGGAAAGACAACCTTCAGCTGGTGTAAACTGTCAGAGCTGGAATCTAAAGGAATTTGGACCATTAATGCTTAGTAAAGGTCCGCTCCGGAGTGCTGCTCAGGCTCCTATCAATCCCTTCTCTTTCAGGAGAAGGGCTGTCTGAATGTCACTCACATTGCCCTTTATTTTTATCCATTAGACAAACAAAATGAATGATCACATTTATGCCGTGGACAGAAAGCAGACCCCACAGGCTATATGTTGTGAAAAGAACTCTTTCTACCGAGCAAGATAATGCTTGAAAAGGTGAATGAAAAGATTTTAGTAAAGAGGAAAATGTCCCTGTAGGACCCTTTCCTAATTCTGAGCTCTTCAGTAACGTCAGCCTCACTAATCCATACCTAGCTGTGAGTTCAAATGAAAAATTCATTAACTTTGTGTCCTTTAATTTATTAGGTGTAGCAACACTCCTCATCAGGGGAAGGGCTGAAAGGAGGGGACAATCAGGGCTCTTTTATTCTTTTTGCAAATCTACGGGCTCACAAAGGGAGAGGACCAGTTTGTGAGAAATTACACTCGCCTAATTAGAAGAGCCGCTGTTTGCTCTCGCAGGCACGCCACGGCCGACCGAAGGAAAAAAGTAAAATCTGCCATCAAAGACCTGAAATGGCCACGGCTAAAACCATGCCAGGACCAGACAACAGCGGAGGCACCTCAGTGACCGCTTCATCCCACAGTGGTACATAAAAAGGGAACACATTAGGAATGAGACTAACAAAGTCTTTTTTATATAGTGGATTAAAGCTGAAATCTGGACTGCCCCCCCCAGCAGGACTGGATGCTGCTTTATATCCACTACGCCAGCTGCTACATACCTCTTATACCTCTGTTATGGCAGGTTGCAGAATTTTTCCCAGCACACCGCCTAGGAAAGCCGAGTTTGGGTCCAGGAAGCAAGAGCAGGAAATACAGAGGGTGTTTTTTCTCTGGAGGCTGTCTCGCTCCGGGGGCTCAGGGGTCCCATCACAACCCCTCTCTGCTCAGCTTCCACAGCCGAACCTGGGGATAACAAACCACTCCCATCTTTTTCATCAGACTGATAGAAGGATGCAGTTTTACTCAGAGTAACACAACGTTTTGTCCTTACATGACCCTCCCTGGTGTCCCTTCCCTCCCTCTTTGGAAAAGGATAAACAATTATCCTTATTTTCTGCCAGGAAACACAGATAGGGAGTGGGGTGAAATGGACTGCAGCCAGGGCACAGCCAGCAGCAGAGCTGTGCCTCCAGCTTGTCAGTCCCAGGACCTATTAACATTAATGCTTAATTAGTGTTTACATTTTCCAAGCAAAATGTAAACATGTATCTGCACCAGCCAATACCAGCTGTGACAGGAGAGTGATGTTATCCAAAAGCAATTTCCTCTCCTTTCAAAGGGGCATCTCCAGTAGGTAGGACCATAAAACAGCATCTGAATCGCAACACCTCATATTGTGCATTTACAAAGCAGAGCAGCAGGGTCGTATCACCAATTATGAGGTAAGACCAGTGATTATTTAGATTGACAAAAAAGGCTAAGTAAAGTAGTTGGGGAAAAAAATAAAATAAAAAAAAACCAACACAAAAACCCTACAGCAGGATCCTACAGCAGGATCCTACAGCAGTCTTAGATGATCTCGATTATGGAAATACAAAGTCTTGATAACCATATGGATATACTCTTTGAAGAAGTAAATTATTGATAACAAAATTAATTGTCCTTTGGAAGAGCAGAAAACTCTGAACAGCTGTAAAAAATGTCCACAATGAAATCTGAGTCTAGTGGAGGTTAATCTGGGTTTCAGTTTCTTTACAGATATTAAAATGAAGTCCAGCTGAGCCAGAAGCGTATAAAATCAGCTTGTTTCTCATGACTGTATCTTGCTTGCAAAAACAATACAGATGCTCTGGCTGTTGTCCCCCCCAAAACTGATGCCCTATTTACCCAAGCATGTGGCATGTCCCTCCGCCACCCCTCCCAAGGCTGGCTAGCCAAACGTCTCCTTCTTCGTGGTCCAAGTTCTCCCACTCCAGGGATCAGGCAGACAAACAGTTGGAGGAGAAAGTCACACATGTGAGGATTTTCTGCCACGATTACTGAAAAAAAAAGATAAATCCGCAAACATTCTCTGTCACCGATATTTCTAAAACCTCTGTCACATGGGTGTTAGAATTGCAATTGGTCACAGTTTCATGGGGGAGGGATATGATGGGGAAAGAATAGCTTATGTATATCTATCATCAAGTGCTTTTTTCAAATATTGGAAATTAGGAAAGTGCCCCATCACCTCCTGTATGCCCTAAAATTCAAAGAAAAAGCCAGTTGGTTTCCCTTCTCTGTAGGACACTCCTGGAAGGAAGTGTTAGGGGTAGAAGATGAGCAATTTCCTTGAGCAGCAGAGCTGAAGCAAGAAAATTTTTCTGGAGGGGGTGCAGAGTCACTTATATCTCACTAATCATGTGCCATGCTGAAAATCTAATGTAAATGTTGAGTTTGCAGCCACAAACTGAGTCCCTCTGGGGTGGTGGAAAACTATAATTGAGAGCAACCAGGGCTGATGCAAACAAAATATAACTGATAGTTCTATATAAATGGCCATCAATGCTTACATACAACTATACAAGGGTAGGTGAGCTATATAAGGTGCTAATGCAGTTACTTAAAGGAGGGAAGCTTGAAAAATCTGTGTGATATGGCATCATCTCCAAGGTTGGAGACAACTATCCCATAGCGTTATCTAAATGATCCATAACCTAAAAATATAAGAACTAATCAGGTTCAGGTGATCAGCATGGGAAAAGAACTGGCAAAACACTATAAGCTATACTGAGTAATGATGGTAAATAACACAGTAAATATCTTTATTCATTCTTACCTTCAGGTAGAGTTCAAGTTTTGGTACTGTGACAAGGAAACATCTGAAAGTAAAGGGCACCTGCGAATCCACACATTGTCACTGTGGCTTAGATAATCAGTTTTAATGGCTTTTCTTCAAACACCATCATACATATTTACCATAGAGGAATTCCTCATGCAATTGAGAACCCAAAGGTTCATGACTCCAGGGTCCCCAAACCAACCTGTGATTCCCGAAAGCAGGACACACGAGAGAGTGAAGGTGCAGGACTGTCCCCACAGCAAGCGAGGTCAGCGTTATCACAGACTCATATGCGGGTACGTGCCACGGTTCTTGGTAAAGCATAAATCACAGGAATTACTATGCAAATATATGATGTATGATTTTTTAAGCTGCACTTATATCCTCCTTTAAAAGCTTAAATTGGAATTAAGTTTTGTGATTGCCCTCCATGCAAGGATGACTTCAGCACAGAGTGGGGTGTAATCTGTCCCTGAGGCACAAGAATAACCAGATTAAACAAAAATCACAAAGAGAAAATTTGCAAAGACCACCATAGTGAAACACAAAAAAAGGTAACTTAACTTAGAAGAACAAAACAACGTGCAAATGCCAGCATTGTACACCTGCAGAAAACACGCATAACCCTAGTGATGAGTTTTGAAGGTTTTTTGCTGTTTGCAGATCTCAGTCTTGCCTGCCTAGAGGATTTTCATCTCCTCCCCGACTTTCTCAAATATAATTTATTTTACAGCATCCCACAGCCCCCAAATCAGGTGATAAGTGCCTTTCACAAAGCAGGGTACGCCGCTCTGTCTGGAGATGACACCCACAGAGGCAGCTCAGCAACCTGTATGTTTGTCCCTCCCGCTAACTCTTAATCCCTTGGAAATAACAGCTTTGAGCCATAGTAGGGTGGTACAATGTGAAGCATTTATTTTCATGCCACATCAAGCTAGAAAGGGAGATTGCGTGTATGTGAGGGCACTAAGGTTGAAAATTATTTATTATGAAACATAACTTTGCAAAGGCTTAGCTAGACACCTTTGATGTTTCTGAAGAGCACCATCTGAGCTCAGTTTTGGAATAAAGTAGCGAGCTCAATGATATCTTCATTTCTTGAAGACAGTTGTTCCGTCTCTTTTCTATACTGTATGTTCCACATTAAGTCATTATCTATGCTGTTCACTCCATTAATTCTGCTAGTTTTATTAGCAAAGTTCTGCTGCCTGGTCCTGTAGCAGTGACAAGCATTTCTAAAAGCTAATCTGACAGATAATGACTCCATTAAGTGTTGAATACTAATTGGTTTACATCAGGGGCCTGAAATTAATTGATGTAAATAAATTAGCACCTGAGCATGCATCACCCCAGCTTTGGATTTTCCTAAATACCAATGATTTTTAAAGCTTGTATCTCCAGCAAAACGCAACGGAATATAAACAGACAGGATGAGTAATTAAAATGTGGCAACAAAATAAGACTATCAAGATGAGCTTAACAAAGATTGTTTACCTATTGATGGAAAGGGTAGTGCCTGCCTGTACAGTCTGTTTACACTGCTCTGACTCGTACAAAAGATACTTTTCTGACAGCTTCCCAAAGATATAATTATCATTACCATTAATAACAGTGACACTGACCCCCACACCATTACTAAGATTTAGTAAAGTTACGTGATACACGGGGAGTGCCTGCTATTAATCACAACAAACACCTGCCCCTCCCCTTAAAAGTCAAGCCTTCGATTATTAATTCAAGGAATTAATAAAAGTTATTTTGTTTTAAAAGGATAAAACCTCATTATAGTGGAGATTTGTCATTGGAATGACACAAATAATGACTAATTCTTAAAGCCTGGGAAAGCGAGAGCCTGCCTGTGTAGTTTGGGCATGTCAGGAGCAGTCAATAGGTCAGAAAACAGCAACAAATACGGTGTATTTTTTACACACAGATTTACTACATTCACTTTCACATTTAGAAGGAAAATAAAATCTAATATAAAGCAATAAAAACCTGAGAAGAAACCGCATGCCTTGGGAAGGCAGATATCCTTTGGAGCAGTAAAGCCAATTCAGGCTCAGACAGCATACGGACAGTACAGGGCAGTGCATGGGCACGCAGCTCCGTCACCCCCGGAGATCACCCACATTTGCTGCGGGGTGGAGACAAGCTTTGGGAAAGCCACCGAGGTTAATCAAAAGATGCCCATTAACTTCAGTCTGCTTTGGATCAGCTTTCTCATTACTCCCATCGATTTCAGATGAGATACACAGATTATTTTTACATGTACACAAAGAACACTTTGTTTTGACAGTTTCACCACTATGAAAACATTAAATGACTTAAAGTTACCCTGCAAGGGACACCAAGAAAATTTTTGGAGGCTGACATCTTCCTAAAGGAATTAGGACAGACAAGATTAATGGGTAGAAATAAAGAAATTTGCTGAGAAAATCTGCAAGGAACCTGCTGCAAGATCTCCTGAGATACACAAAAGTCTCTTCCATAAAAAATAATTCTGAGTATGGGTTTAATTTTAGTGAATATTCCATAAATTTTTGTGAGCCCCCAATCAGAATAATTTCAATGACATGCTACTATCTCCCAGTATTTGACTAACAGTGTCACTGGGTGTGTATATATATATTTATATATGACATTTGCAAAGCCAATGAGGGATGGAGGTAGATGAGGTGCTGTTCTGGTCCCAGGGAGAGCCGGGGTCCTGCTCTCCCCTCCCACCCGGACACCTCGCGAGGGCCCCAGTGTCGAAGCAGGAACCCAGCACTCGGTGCCTGCGAGCTCGAAACGCTCCTCTACGATGGCCGTTTTCATCTTTCCTGCTGTGCTCCTTCAATAATCCTCTTTGATCTGACGCCAAAGGGGCAAGTCATCTCAAACAAGCGGCCGGAGCTCCACGCTGCCGTCATAAACAATACCAGAAGTGTTCCTGGTCTCACCCCTTGCTCCTTTTGGGGCCGGGATGGTGAGGGACAGTTCATCCCACCTTTCAGAGAAGTTGTAACCTCCTGGACGGTGTGTTTATCATCACCCAATTTTGAGTTTATAATCAGCTTTTCGGTCCCTGAAGCATCAGTGGTTTCCCCCAGTCAGCAGCATGGATCCCGGTTTCCGCGCAGAGGAACCTCTGCCCCATCCCTAAGCCCAGGTCCTCTCCTACACCAGTGAACCATTTCTGGCAGTTTCATCACCAAGACATCACGAGCGGAGGATGTCACTGGGGCTGGCATCCCCCAGCGAGCAGCTGGCAGACAAAAGCCTCCTCTACATTCCTCAAACACTGCTAGAACCAAAGCCCGACTGCAAGAACAGCAGAAAAAAGTCCTCTGGAAAGCAGCTGTAATAGAACCAGCCATTTCTTGATTATAACATCCCAAGAGGTGCCTTATTTCAGAGCTATTTGCCATTTTTAGTAATAAATGTAAAAGATGAAAATATTAATAACTGCGAACAGATATAGGAATGAATAACCCTTTGCCGCTTAACAATAAGGCAACTGAAATATAGCTTCAAGTGATTAAGCAGCTTTGAAACGTTGCCTTAAGCTAAACAATAAGTCAGAAGCATTTAGGAATATCACGTTTTCTGACACAAGCATTCACTCAAGAGCGATGAAAAGCTGTGCAAAGCGTTACCCCTTGGACAGCAGTGGACGACTTCCATAATTGTTCAGATACTGGGCCAAGACCTGTTGACACCACTGAAATGGAAAACAAGCTTTTCCTCATATAACAAAGCAGGAGAGCCCCCGGACTCCAGAGCGACATGCTGGAGGCGGGGAGAAGGCAGCCGCCGCAGGGAGGTTTGGTTCTGGCCCATCCTCTTCACCTACAAAACATTTTTAGAGCAGCTTCTCTCTAACCTCGACTGTACAATGATTTTGTACAATGCTGGAAAATCGTCAGGAGTTAAACAGTGAAAATTAATTACAGGAATAAAACTTCCTCGAGTTTCTCTTATCATCAGTGTTTAAGTATAATGAATATTTATTAGTCGGTGTAATGGACAACAGAGCTTAAAGGGTGCAGTTTTCTAGTAGTCACCGTACATATGCTTAATGAGAATTCAAAAGACATAATGAATTAGGATTCCCCTGTTGGGCACTGAGTATTTCTTCATTAAATTCTAATGAACTGGGAAGAGTACCAGGTTTCCTCACGCAGTGTATTTTCCCCCTTTTTTTTATGGTTATGTTTAAATGCATTTAGTTAATCCTCATCATCTTCATGACAAAGTAGTGCTGAAAAAACATGTTTTTTTAAGAACGGAAGGAATATAAAGGCAGAAAAGGCAGCCGCACAAATTATGTGAAATAAAAGCTGCAGAATTTTTGCTGTACCATACAGAACCCATAACACCCAAACCAGCTACTTGTTTTTCTCTTCAGAAATTACAGCAACACAGTTATGGCAAATGATGATGTGATCTCACTTGATTACCACCTTTGGAAATGAAATGACTGATTCCTGAAAACAGCCCCGGCACCTAACAGCAGCTTCTCCCCATCCCTAAACGAGAGGGGTCGATGCAGATAAATCCATTGCTCATCACAGAACCGATGGCAAGTGCGTAACACTGCCAAAAAAAATTAAAAAAAACCAGGAAACACTGTTTCTGTGACTCTGCAGAGGAAAAACACCCATCTCACTAACTATTTCAATCAAGACCACGGTGCACCCAATGCCCCGGGACAGGAGAGGTGGCTGAGCCGTGCACGCCCACACCAGGCAACCCCAGAGAAATCAACCCCAGGAGTTACCGGGTACCTCTGTGTTTGGGGGCTTTTCTAAAGGGCACCAGGCAGTAGAGAGGAAGAAGAGCTCCTGTGGCTTTGGGAAGTGGTACCTTTACAGCCCAAGTCACTACAAGTGATTTCCTGTAAGTACATAGTTATTACAAAAAAGTAAGCAAGCATAAAAAAACCAAAAAAAGTTATCTGTGCTGGCATTAAGTCAAAAAATACTTTCAAAAGCGCAATAAGAAGGTGAGGGGGTTGGAAGGAGAGCAAGAAAACAGCTGCAATAAAACCAGGACTTCTCCATGCCTCTTCCAGAATTACGGCAAAGGGGAAATTAATTTACAAACCATTTGTTGTCACTATATCTGTGCTTTTGGCAGAGCCGCTGCGCTGCTGGTTTCCCCTTGGCAAACCCCGTGAAGCTGCCCCCAGCCACGCTCCTCGGCGGCGGCCGCCGGTCAAATGACAGCAGGTCACCTCGTCGGGGAAGGGGCAGTTCCTGGCACGGTGACACTGCCCGCGCAGACCCCGGCACCCCAGCATGTCCCCTTAATCGCTGCCTCCCAAGTCGAAATCCGGGGGATTATAAAGCTCCAGCTTCTCACTGGCTGTTGGCAAGACAAGCAAAGCAATTAGGCTGTTATGGCAATTTTATGGTGCTTATAAAATTCATTAGCAGTCTATTAATTAAATTTTGTCATTAATAATAATATTATTATTATCTTTTCTTCTAATTCCTCCTCTGCTCAGGCTCTATTTGCTGGTCTTTTTTTTTTTTTTTCTTTTCCCCTCCTCTTGCTTTGCCTTTCTTGTTTGCTTCCTGAGGCAGACACACCCCAGCTTTGCTCTCCAGCCATATGGAGGCCCTGGAGGGGGAGAGGCTTTCCCAGCTCCACTTGGCTCTTTGGGATGAGCCTGGAGCAGCAAAGCCACGCTCTGGCAGCCAAAAGAGCAGCGCTGGTCCAGAGAGCAGCCACAGCCCCGGCAGGGCACACACAGGCTTTGCCAGAGGAAGCCTTCGCGTAAATTGGTGTTTTAGGTCAAGGGACAAGTTCTCTTTTTCTGGAAACCTGGGATGTCTATATTTATAGATTTATTTTTTTTTTTAAACAGAGGACACGGATAAAGCCTGGTGACCTGGAACCTTCCCAAAGAGGCGATTTCTGGAGGATATCATTGTCCAGAGGTTAGGAACCAGAGCACACCAGCCAGGGAAGTTGGGTTTTTTTGTTTGCTTGTTTGGTTTTTGACTCCATATTGGGAATAATCTCCAAGAGACAGTTTCATAATATTTTACATTAATTTAAGACCGAAGCGTATTTTATTTGTACACTTGCCAGGATTTTGAAGTCTCCCTCCCAGGCTCCTGTCCTCTTTTTAAGTGTCTCTGGAGACTTCTTTGATGCTCCTAGCGTGAGAGATCCCACCACCCCACAATGCAAGAGATGTTCTGGGAAAGTTTCCAATCCAGACCAAGTTTGATGGTTAAAGGGCTCCATTTGTGATGAAATATAGCTCAGTCCATAGGGTCTTACCTTCAAACTGTCGTCTCAGGCAATGTTAACCAGTACTGCGCTTGGCGTGTTCCTCTCTCCTGTAAGAGACATCAAAAGACTTTATTATTGTCAATAAAATTCCTGCTGAGGCTCAGTGTGGCTTTGCCTGATTTGTCCTAGGTTTTCACTGAGTTTTCCAGCCCCATGTTTAAGGCCAGACAGTTCCATGGATGGCGCCACGGACATACCCAGTGTGAAGAGGAACCGCACACCTGGTGATGCGTTGTGTTGCTCTGGGGCACCTCCTGCCACCGAGGCCCTGCCCTGCGCTGGAGAGAAGAGCACACAAACTGAAAGGTAAGGAGCAGCATCACAGTTACACCATCAGTAAAAATATGTGGGCAGGGAGCTTTGCCAGCACTTNCTTTGATGCTCCTAGCGTGAGAGATCCCACCACCCCACAACGCAAGAGATGGTCTGGATTGGAAACTTTCCCAGAACAAGTTTGATGGTTAAAGGGCTCCATTTGTGATGAAATATAGCTCAGTCCATAGGGTCTTACCTTCAAACTGTCGTCTCAGGCAATGTTAACCAGTACTGCGCTTGGCGTGTTCCTCTCTCCTGTAAGAGACATCAAAAGACTTTATTATTGTCAATAAAATTCCTGCTGAGGCTCAGTGTGGCTTTGCCTGATTTGTCCTAGGTTTTCACTGAGTTTTCCAGCCCCATGTTTAAGGCCAGACAGTTCCATGGATGGCGCCACGGACATACCCAGTGTGAAGAGGAACCGCACACCTGGTGATGCGTTGTGTGGCTCTGGGGCACCTCCTGCCACCGAGGCCCTGCCCTGCGCTGGAGAGAAGAGCACACAAACCGAAAGGTAAGGAGCAGCATCACAGTTACACCATCAGTAAAAATATGTGGGCAGGGAGCTTTGCCAGCACTTCTATCGCACTGTACTATCAGTGGAAGTGATGCCCCTTCTCCCTGGGGTCACTGCTGTGAATGCCCGAACCCCTACCTGCCCCCAGTGCTCCCCATCCAGCAGCAGCAGCCACGCTGGAGCATGGGGGGCAGAGACCACCCTTAGCTCTCTATGTGAGCAATTAGGAGTGGAGCCCTCTCTGAGCAAGCAGTCGTGGCAGGAGCGGGCAGCGGGTAGGGGTGCTGGTGTAGGGGTGCGGGGATGGTACCGAGGTGCGGGGTGTAGGGGTGCCGGGGTGGTACCGAGGTGCGGGGTGCCGGGGTGCGGGTGTCCCCGCGCAGCGCCGGTGGCGCACCGCCNATGCCGGGGTGTGGGAGTGCAGGAGTGGTGCTGGGATGCAGGAGTGGTGCCGGGTTGCCTGGTAGAGGTGCCTGGTGCAGGGGGGCAGCAGTGGTGCTGGGGTGCCCGGTGTAGGAGTGCTGGGGTGGTGCTGCGGTGCGGAGTGTAGGGGTGCGGGGTGTAGAGGTGACAGGGTGCGGGGTGTAGAGGTGCGGGAGTGGTGCCAGGGTGCAGGGTTGCAGGGGTGCGGGGTGTAGAGGTGACAGGGTGCGGGGTGTAGAGGTGCATGAGTGGTACCGACTGTAGGNTGCCTGGTGTAGGGGTGCGGGGTGTAGGATGTAGGGGTGTGGGAGTGGTGCCAGGGTGCGGGGTGTAGAGGTGCGTGAGAGGTGCCCGGTGCAGGGGTGCTGGGATGCGGAATTCGTGCTGGGGTGCCCGGTGTGGGGGTGCGGGGGGTAGGGGTGCCAGGGTGCGGGGTGTAGGGGTGCCAGGGTGGTACCCAGGTGCGGGGGTGCCCGCGCAGCGCCGGTGGCGCACCGCCACCTGCCGGCCGGCCGGCAGCACTGCAGGGCGGCGGGACCCCTGCCGCACCCCGCTACCGGCCGCGGGCAAAAAAACCCCATCCCAAACCCCAAACCGACTGTAGATGTGTTTGGTGCCGGCCTGGGGACGCACAACCCAACTCTGAGTCAGGTCCTCAGCTGCACCGAACTTCATCCTGGTTGGGCTTTGAGCTCTATAATTCACTCGTCGCTCAGAGAAAACTTACAACCACCCTCCAAGTTAGACTTGGGTTTTATTTATTCGAAGCGAAATAATCAGATGTGTTTGAATACTTGCAGCAGGCCTGCTGCCACCGCACAGAGTCTTTTGCTATAAAGTCAGACCATATCCCTCGGCACTGATTTCTATGGAACGATATAATCCATTTTGCTTGCTCAAGTGCTGCGCAGAACAGCACAGAAACCCGCTGGGATTTCCCCCTGGCTGCAGGAACCTCCAGACTAACTTCCCTGCAAGCTGTTACCACCAAATGAGCCAATTATAAATTTGGTTTGGAAGCGTATTCCTGGGATCTGAGGTGCTACGTGTCACCTCTGCTGAAGCCATTGCGTCACTGAAGCCAATGAACTCAAAGCGGCCTCATGTTGTTGCAGAAAAAAAGCATGACTTCCACCATTAAAACATACTAGTTGGTACAGTTGTGTTAAAAAGCAACATTTGGATCCTACTATGTTATAGTTCAGTATTGTTGTTGGTAACATTTTGATAAATTGCTGTTATACGTCGTTTTAAGGGCGAGTTAAGGGACTGCGGGGCTGTTAAAGCATTAAAGCACGTAACTTGCTACTTAACAAGTCACCCTAATACAGTGCACTGTTAACTCGAAAAATCATTTGTCTTTGCAAGTGATGACCTTTCTTTTCTATTAAAGTCCTTATTGTTTCTAACCTTCTTTCTTCAAGATTAAAGCTTCATTGTACTTAAACAACAGACAAAAACTGCCCAAAGGTTATCGCCTTCACATTTGGCTCTGTTAGGTGACTGACATTTCTACCTATCACTCACACATTAGGACTTTACTGCTCTACATTACTTGAGAAATAAAATTTTAGGAGCTCAAACCAAGATGTGTGTTATGCCAGCTTCCCCCTGTGACAAATGCACCGGGACACTCGTGGAAGGAAATGACTGTCTGGCCGCTGGCAGCATGTCCTGGGGACAGCCCCGGTGTCACCTCCCGGACACCCTGTGCCAGAGAGGCTCTGAGCCAGGCTTACCTTAAGGGAATGCCCCAGCCACAACCGCCCTCATCCTTCATTTTGCAAGACTGAATTGCACCAAAGGTAGTAATACAATAAGCCTTTACTGTTATAGTGGAAAAATTAAATTTGCCGTTATTATGCCTTCACACAAATCCTCGTGGAAGGGTTAGTTTCTATTTGCATTAAGCAACTGTATTTCATATTGCATTGGTTAATACCAATGTCTTTAGAGGTCATCAAACTCAACAGTTAAAAAAATTAATCTGAGAATTTACAGCAGTTAAATACAGCTAAATAATTAATGACGAGGAAATTGAACTTCCCATTGAGATTGGATTAGGAGCCAGTGTGGGACACCACTGCTGTAGAGCCTATTTCCCCGGGGAACCTCCCAGCAAAAATCAGCCTCTTTATTGCTTTCCATATCACTAATAAAATATGAAAGCAGAGAATACAATAAGATTTTCATATCATATTAATGACCTTCAGAATGCAATCAGACTAGCAGCTCTCACTGAGCAATTTGCTAACATAATATAAAATTGTTAATACGATATGAAGGTCACTAAGACAGTATAAAAATTAGTGTAACGACAGCAACTAACCTAGGCCTTTCCGCAACAAGAACAATTAACTTGCAACTTCATTTTTGCAACTCGTACCTCGCACTCTGTGCCAGGCACAGTATCAGCAAGAAGCAAGGGGGTGTCGTTAGGCTCAGAGGGCTCCACCTCTGCCTGCCTGGCGCCCCCTTTAACGCTGCTGGCCCAAACCTGGGGTAGGAAGAAGCACCTCACCCTGGGCATCTGCTAACTCAGCGTCAGGGGGTAAAGACAGAACGAAAAAGGAGGTGGCAGAGGTTGAGATGACAATTTAAAAGACAAAACAGAGTAACAGGAAAAGAAGGAATACAAAGAAAAACAGAGAAGGACCTTCAGAGCTAGGTAGGAAACCCACAAGCTGAGAAGCAGGGCACGGGCTGACAGGAGAGTGTAGAAATCATTGAGTTTTGGGAACCACGATGGCAGGAGGACACAGCAGAGCAAGGAGCCAACAGTCAGGGGCTGCGGTTTCCAGCCCTTGCTCCGGCATGGCAAAGTGCCCCTAGATCCCAGGCAAGTTCTTCCCATCCTTCTAGCTCGTGTTACTCCTTCTGCAATGCTGGAAAAATACTTCCAAGAGGTCCTGCTCTGCCAACCAGGTGCCTTGAGCTCCTCAGAGGGACAGCACTGATAGGAATGTAAAGCAGCTTTCTAGAGGAGGAGATGGCCCTCCCTAAAAGACTCGTTATTGAGAAAAGCTTTCATTCAAGGGGATTTATGGGAAATAAAAGAACAATAGTATTTTAAATGGAACCATGTGTTTAAAACCAAAAATATTTCAAAATTATACTAACTGGTTTCCTTATGAGCAAAGCTGAGAGGTTTAGAATCTAGTTTTGTCACTTTAAGCATAAGAATGTCCGACAAAAAACTTCTGAACATTTTTAAACCCACGGAGTTTTAAGTTTGCTTTTTTGATAAAAAAACCCCAACACCTCACTTTTAAAGCCCCACCTGAGGTAGGATAACTTTGCTTTTCACCATGTAAACGACCTCGCCGACGTGCTACAGAGCATGGAGAGCAGTGAGCGTCTTAAAGTCATTCTTCTAAGGTCTTCTTAAGAGGAAGTAGACTGAGTTAGAAGAGAAACTCTGGCCTTGATCCCCTGCGTAACCTTTAAGACCAAGGCCTCTTTTTCAAGTCTGCCCAGTGGGGAAAAGCGTGTGGGAAGTCATTCTTCAGCTGCAGAGTGTGCAAGAGGGGTATCTCCTCCTGGAGACTCATTTTACTGTCTGAGTCAAAGCCCCTTTATATATATTTTATACAGGAATTGATTGGTATTTAATTACCTACACTTTATGCCATAGTCAATCTTTAATTAAATGCATCCTTAAGCATAGAATTTAGAGCGTTACCAGAATGACTTTAAGCACAGGAAGCATTTTATGTTTTCCTCATAAACGAGAAACAAGGAATGAAGTAAATAGCTATTTGAAAGGAGTCTCCTCAGTTGAATGCAAAACTCTGCCTACAGAAGGAGACATCCAAACATTTCCCGTTGGGTATGGGGATTTGTGGAGGGTGAACCCCAAGCAGTAGTAGTGAAGGAAGGAGACCCTTTAGCTCTCATAAGCTCTTTCAAGCCTCAAAGACTCGTGCAGCCTTTGAAAAACAAGCTCCAGAAAAAAGGAAAAAAGTTATTATGAAAAGCTTTCTAATGTAAACTGCAGTGATTAATTTTAATACCATAAGTAGCTCAATATTGTTTAAATAAGACAACCTAGCAATTAAAATAACATCTTCATTATATCATAAATTGCAACAAAAGCCTCTTTCCAGGCAAGCCTGCATCCGCTTTCTTTGCAAAATTCTGACCCTTCTTATACAAAAATGCTGAACACGACAAAGTTTAGAGTCAACTTATTTTCCACTGCCTTGTGATGCATCCTTGTTTACCTTAACTTCACTCCCTAAACACGTGCAAATATAATATTTGCTACAAATATAAGCATGCAACTACTTGTCCGTACCTTTACCTTCCCGGGCATCAGCCTGTCCCTCACCGTGGCTCAGCTCCGTCGCTCAGCGCCACTGCTGGGCAGGAGCTCGGATGCTGCCCTCCAGCCCCATCACGTCTGGCTCAGAACATCATGCTGAGCACCAGCACTGCAAGCAGGAGAAAGCAGCTCAGCTCTTCAAGGCTGGAGAACATCACACACTGTAGGGGACAGGCAGGTGCAGAGACCTTTTAGATGGTATCTGCTCAGCACCTTCTTGGCAAGCTTGGGAGACTCCTGCGTACGATATAGTCTTCTCTTGTAACTGACTCCAGCTTCCTTTTAACAGTATAGCAAGATGACAACTTACTAGTATTGATGTCATGATTCAGGAGGAACTAACATTATGGATCACTTACATGAATAAATTATGTTCTTGCCTACAAGCCCAAACAAGGCAATTTCCAACTAGGCCTAGCCACATTATTTAACACGGAAAAGAATTCCCCTTATACAGCTGTGTATTTTCTCCATTTTCATACAGATTTTCTTAAAAAGACATTTCTCAGACATCCCATGGGCAACTGTTCAACGCTTTCCCTGGCTGCAGCCTTGCATACAAATCAAATCAGTCCCCGCACACAGTACGCCCCAGCAGACCCGCTTGGTATGCCTGACAGCAGGGGCATTTTAGCACCACGCCAGCCATACTACGAATCCAACCAGTGCCCACCTCTCCTTCATTTCTGTCGATAAACCACAAATATTTATTAATGGGTAGAAAAAGACTGGCACTAACTCACAGTCAAGCAAGACAACAATCTTCTCACATCGTCTCTTGTCTGTACTGACGCAATACGGATAAACAAGTGTTGTAGGTTAATCCTGCCATAGTAACAAAATACTATATTATGGAAGAACTTATTTTAATGCAGTTTTGACTTTCAAATATTCCACCGCCCATTAAAGATTTGCATGCCCTAATTCACAGCATTTAAAGAGCTGTGATGCCCAAGCACCATGTGCAGCATTCACATGGCAAAAACCAGAGGCAGAAACCAGAGAGGATCCCTGGCAGGATTCCCAATTTCCTTGTGATGTCATCCGGCAGGGCAACCGCATGACTGTAAGCAAAGCAATTATTGTCCATGGGAGGCAAGTAAATGCTCATGGACACTGAGCGAGTGGGGAAATGTGCCTGACTGGGAAAAACATAGTACTGTTGAAAACAGCTTATGACATGTGGGTTTGAAATGCCGTCCTGCTTTTTTTTTTTTTTTTTAAATAGAAAGGAAAGCCCAGGTTTCGGACAAAACAGTAATTGAGTACTGCACATGACAAGCAGGAATCTTGTTTACTGGAAATACATGCTACACACTAATGTTAGCCCACAGTTCAATCTATGGTAACACCTTTTTTTTCCCCCATACATGCCAAGAATGGGGGAAGGAAGGGGAGATAAGCAAAAGAGGATAACATCCAGCTCGAGTAACTTCCTCTGCAGGAGGAAGAATCACCATTTTTTGGCTAGTCTAAGATCACAGGTTATCAGAAGTAAACCAAGAGATAGTTAGGTTTTGCACCAACCCCAGAGTTTAACCTGACCAAGAACAAGTGATGATGCTCATCTGCCAAGATCCTGCCTCCACTAGCAGAGAAATGCCATTGGGGATGGTGGCCACATGTTTTGGTTGAGTTGGAACCTGGGGATTTATCTCTGCAGACCAGTGCATATCAGTCCCCAAACTGGATGCCACCAAACCAAGTCCTCATATAGAGAATTTTTCACACTGTTTTTTTTCCAGTATCAAAAGGCTGTTTGTGTTGCTTCTATAAAACTAAGTATATGCAGTACTCACCTCACTCAAACTAAAAATAAAAAAAGGTCCATTGAATATTTTCCTTATAATAACCCAACAGCTCAGACACCCCAGCTGACTTCCATATTGTATTTCAAAGGAAAAAGAAAACCTATGTGTCCTGGCAGACCTGCGCAAAAATCTAGCCTCAATTGTAGCTCCATATTGAGGATTTTTCCTAGGAAAGCATCTCAAGTACAACCATTTCTTTTCAAAGCGTTGACAAACATTTCTATGGCTCCTGACTTACAGTGGTGGAAGGTCACCGGCTCAGTTCACACTATTTGGGTCTCACTGTGCAACTCAAGTTGGAGCCAATGATCCATGAAGAGACTCATGGCTTTCCTAGAAAATAAAGTCTGTCTAAATCATTTTAGCAGGATAACGCCTTCTTCCTTCGTGGAAAAAAGTGTCTTTCATGGCCTGTCTTATCTTTGTTATGAAAAAAAAAATGCCTTTCATTCAAGTTGCAGTACAATGATCTCGTCCTACCAGTACTAGACATTCCCTCTCTCTGAGCCCATGTCTCCTAGCATTGGGTCTCCAGCATGAATAATTGCTCTGCACAGGCCTGGCAATGGGCAGAGCACAGGTTTTCTTGACATCTCTACAACGAAGTCAGACTTCACCCCAGCTGGCTCCGTTCCCTCCAGGCGGGCGGGCTCGGCTCGGGAAATGGCGCATTGCGAGGGTAGGTATGAAGTGAGCAGAGATCTGCAATGCGGTAGGACACGATCCTGCAGCAAGCATTTCTGCCAGGACCCCTCTATCAACCAGCAGCGAAGCTCTGACAGGGACTTCAAAATACCCTCAGATGCACAACATCTGGGCACCCTCCTGTCTGCCCGACCTGTGGCCACCTCCAACTTAGCGTGCACAGACCTAACTAGCTGGCTGCCAGCCTCTCTGTGGTTCCATCCCTCTTTATTGCCTAAAATTATCTCATGTGTTCAGCTTTATGTCCCTCCTCCAAGATTAGCTAGAAAGAGAAGCCATTTTTGGCACAGCTAGTAAAAGGAGGATGAAAATACTTGGTTAGTTGACAACATAAAATGTAGGTCAGTTGTACTGGATTCACGTAATACACGATATACTTATAATACAACCCAGAGAGAAAGGTTCACACTTTTAAAATGTCAGTCAACATTCCAGCAAAGAGGGGTGTGCAGGATCCTTGGTATTTTGACATCTGAAATTTGTAAACTGAAGAGAATTTATATGTAAATGACAGCCTTAGGTCAAGCAGAAACTCAGCACTTGCAAATGCTACTAAATTAACATCACCTTTATGGTATATGATCAGCACGATGATCGACAAGTACTACAGTGTCGAGACACTAAAAGAAAGTTTGCCATTGCGGCAAGATTCAGATAGGCTATTTTCCAGGGCCAGATTGAAGCAAAACAAAATCTTTCTGCCTTCCTAAAATAAACCCCCTGGGTGAGCGTCTGTCTCTGCTCGTGTTCTCAGTCTCTACAATATACTTGGTTATTTGCTTTGTTTTCATGATATTTAAGATTAAGTTATTACATTTCCAGATATTTCCCCATAGACATTTTCTTAAATAGCTTACATTGAAATAGTAATAATCCTTTGGATGGTCCAACTCATTGTTCACCTTATTTCTTTTCACGAGGGTAGGTCTGTAAATTAGATCTCTCTTCTCCAAAGTTTGCTTGGATGAATGGTTTCATTAATAAGAAAAGAAACAGAAATTGATTCAAGCATTCAAAAGGCTCCAAAGAAAAATAATTTCAAAGCAAAAAGAATTTAGGAAATTTCAAAGCCCAGAGGAAAAAAAAGGACTTTATCTCTTTTCTATAAATCTTAGCCTAAAAAATAAGGGAAAAAATACAGCAGGTTAAATAAACTTGCTAAGAAATGCAAAATTTCAGTTAGATATACTGATTTTCTAACGTTTCTTCCCTGAAAATGTCTTTTTTATGATAACTTTATCCTCTAAGCCATAAAGAAATTTTATTTGATATTTTATTTAAAATTTCCCTTTCTACTTTCATCCAAGCACTAAACTGCATATGGCTTTTTATCTCTGCATCCCAAACAATACTTCTCTCTCCCCGCGTTGCTCACACCTTTGTCAGACCTCCGGCCTTGCTGAGCATCTATGTTTCTGGTTCTCAAAGGTTTTGTGTCTTCTGCTGAGGAGGAGCAGTGGCTGTAAGGTGTAAAACCAACCCCTCCTAAGAGGCAACTCCTCGTAGAAGAGCTGCTGGGATGTACGTGCACGGGTGTGCATTTCTATACCCTCAAGAAAGGAAAATTCAGAAGGAAATTGTGTTTTATTGACCCCATTGACGAGCAGGACCTTCCTATAACAAGATCTGCAAGCAAACACTTTTGCTGAATTGCCTACAAAGTGTCACTGGCAGCAAATCATCCTATTCTTAGCTCCATATAATTTGTAAGGACATGTGAAGGCATGTGCTAGGGCATAAATCATTTACAGTACACAATTGATTCCTGTGAAATTTAAGTTAGTTCACTCTGAACTCCAAACAATTACCACTGCGGTGGTTTTATAAAACATCTCTTCCCTTGGGAAGAAAGCATCTAAATCAAGCTTGGTTTCAAGCCACAAAAATTAATGACAGGTATTCTCATCTCAACGTGCAGGAAGCTGGGCACATAAATCCCCACACCAAGATGAGGCTCATATAATTTTAAGCATTACACAAGCTTCAGATTCAAAACTTAAATTAAAAGCTCACCTAAACTAGGAAATCTCTTTGGTCTTACAGCTTTGCCTTTTTTTCCCAATTAAATAAAAGCAAACACACAAAAATGGTCAAAAAAATATGGGCTTATAAAATCACGTATCCTTTATGTCATACTATTCCAGGAAAAGTTTAGTTACACCAATTTTAAATGAGTAAACTGCTGTTCATCCATCTAGCTGTGGTTCAGAGCACAGTTGTATCTGCTCCACCACCTTACCTGAAGGATGTGACAAATGGTTTGGGTACCCACAGAAGAACACAGTGTCATAGAAAGCAACCACACGCCACCAGCATCAGTCACCAGCGCAGAGCGATGGAGCAAGGCAGGGCGATGGAGCATACCACCCCTCAGCAGCAGGCTTCCCAGAAGCAAGGTAATCCCAAAAGGCAGAGCAGGATCCACGTGGGCAACAGACGGACCTGTCCTCAGCCGAAGGAGGAGGGACTGGGTGTCTTCTCCCGGGCTACAGCTTCCTCCAGACCATAAACCACTAACACAAAGGTCAACTGCACGGCACAAAGCCTCCTCAGCTCCGGACTGAGCTCCATTGGGCGTTGCTATCACAGATTAAACGGAATAGAGTTTGCAAGAGGCAGGGGTGACAGCTTAGCTGATACTTCGCCAAAAATGTAATTTAAGTCAACAAAGTACGTTTAAGCATTGTTATAGTTATTTACAAAGTACGCATGTATTACTTTCAGCAGCATTACAGTCACTAGTGACGCACAACTTGGTACATGTTTAGAGCACATTAAAAAAATTGTCAAATTAACGTTTTTTCCCCCTTATTGACTTTAAAAGCGACAAGAAAATTTTCATCATCCAAATATGTCTAGACCTGAGTGTCATGTTAATTTTTTTTTTTTTCCATATGCTTATCTCTATCTTCTGTCTAATTTTCAGGTATTGCAAGTTTTCGTTCAGCACAACAGCCACGGATAAATTTTTCTCTGGTGTTTCCAAAGCCGTGCTGGCCAGGGACAAAGCCCTGACCAAAGCCTTTGGACTTACATCAGTAAATTTACCATGAGTATTGAAGAGGGTCACCACGCTTCCCTGATTTAAAACCAAGTTCAACACACATGCGTCTCCCAGGACAGCAGGGAAGGGAGCGGGTCCTTGTGCCCAGCACGAACGGGAGATGTTGCCATGAGAGCTGGGGCTCGGGCCGCACCGGGGATGGTACCTGGGCAGGACGGTGCACCCACGGCAGCGCATCCCCCCATCGCCCTCCCCAGGGGACGGCACCCAAGGGAGCCCCAAATGCCAGCACTGAAAAAAAATAAAAATCCCCTTCATCTGGAGATTTTCAAGACTTGCCTGGATGCAGTCCTGAGTGCTGTGCTCTGGGCAATCCTGCTTTGGCAGGGGAGTTGGACTAGCTGATCTCTAGAGGTCCCCTCCAACTCTGAAATTCCGTGACTGAACACTGCTCGCCTCCTCCTCCTCCCCAGCACCATCCTGCAGCAAAAGGGCCCACCTTGCTCATTTATACAGAAGATGGAGGAACTGGTTTAATTGACAGGTCTGCAGCTCCGGGGTTTGCTGTGCCATGGGCGGGTGGCAGAGGGTGTCCCAGCAGCATGGGAGAGGGGTCCCAGCACCAGAAAGGCTTAATATTAAGAATGTAACCTGTAAAGATGAGTTCAAAATCATGGATGTGCACTCACCTAAGTGCTAGCGTTATTAGAAAAGGTTGACGTCTCTTGTTTTACAGCCAGGAGCCAAATGGGTTCACAAATTCCTGTAGAGCAAAACCTTCCCCGGCACCATCACCACCACTCCCGAGAGGATGGCACGGCTTGAACCACGAAGCAGCTCTTCCCTGGTGCCAGGGAGAAGTTTCCCAAAAGGTATAATTCTACTCCAAAGCTACTGTCAGTATTAAAAAAATTTATCTTTTTGTCAGAAAAAAAAAAAGGTAACTGTGTCCCAGCTGGAAAGAAGCATCACAACAAGGGTATTTCAGAGTTTAGTGGGAAGCTTGCTTGACTCAAGCCAAAATAAACTAGAGAGTCAGCCCTAAAGTAAGAGATATCCTGTGATGCAGCTTTCCCAACGGCACCACAAGGAAACGATGCAGAGGGAGCACTACTCATTAAAATCAAGCCGGTGAGAATTACCTTTATGTTACAGGAAATGTTTTGCCAAATGCTAGCAAATAGGCTCAGGAGCATCCCAGATCCAACGAAACACTGGGAACTGTCATGGGTAACTGCTACAGAGCAAGTGCTGCTAATTATATCCAACCTCACCACTCCCAACTCATCCCCGGTAGCAAGGTGACTGACAAAAAACAGCAGCCGATCAGGCAGCAAATACTGGTACGAGTCAGCCAAAAGGCACACAAATTATTACAGGTCACGTATTTCAAAGGTAGATTCGGATGTCTGATACCCGATAACCTCCACCCTAACCTAAGGCACTTCGGTTATTCGCTTCTGTTGTGTTAAGCCTCGGTTAAGTTTTCTTGTATTGGTGAGCAACCCCTTGTACAAACACGCGCTATTTACCAGAGCCAGTCCTCGAACTGTCGGTCTTTCACACAGCCAACACCAGCAACGCATCCACTTATCTCCTCTAGAGGAAATTTATTACCCTGTCTTTTACAAAAAAACCCAAAAGGATGGTTATGATAATTTTTTTGCTACATTTTTTCCCAGTCTGATGGCTAGCATCATTTCACCGGCTCTTTATTTGACAAGACTGAACCTGGGCAGGGTGCAGGGGATGCAGGAGATGCTCACGAGGAAGCAGGGCTGGACCCTGCACAGCACCAAGAGCTGGTGTCTCCCCGCCCCAGCCATGCCACAGCAAAGGGAAAACAATCCGTGATTTAAGTAAGTTAATCAAAACTTCAATTGATCCACTTTGTATTTTCTTTCTCTTTACTTTCCAACAATTTAGGGCAAATTTTTTAATTAAATACAAAGGCCTTTTCACGTTTCAGGAAATTAATCACTTTTGGCATTTATTAGTTATTCATTTCTGTTTAAAACATGTTTTATAATTCATTAAAGTACCTCAAAAATTAAATTCTTAACAGCCCTAGGCCCAAAATATGTTTAAGTAAGAAAATTAAGCACAGTAATAAATAGTGAAGAATTCTGAAATATTAATTTGGCCTGTAGCATTTCAAATGTTTATTTGCAGTAATTAATTTGAAACCAAGTTTACATTGCCTTTGTCAGTAGTTTGCCGGGAACTTTCAGTTACGTTACTAATTTCCTCAAATTTGCCCTTCTGGTGGCATATTCCATCACTGACAACCACTGCCAGTGCATTTAAATTAATTCTTTCAGCTACTTCGGAGTTTGATCATTTTCCACGAGGCACAGAAAATTAGCAAGACCGCTAAAGGATACATTCCCGGCTTGGTGCGGGGGGAATTAGCTACCCGAAGCTGATTATTAATGCTCGGTAGATTTTCTGCTCCCCCTTCTGCACCGCGGAGCCTGAGCAATGAAAGCACTTATTTTAGGACTGGCACAAGCGATAACGTATTTGGTGTCAGAAGGAAATGCACGTGCCCCACCACAGAGGCAGCCCCTGATACAAACAAGCATAAATCAAGATCTAAGGAATCCCATACACCTAAGAGAAGTCTCAATTAACAAGTTATTAGAGTTTCAGCCCCCACCCCAGCCCCTGCAGGCCACGGTGGCACAGGGCAGGGCTGTCTCTTCATCGCTCTTCAGCAAACCAGATAATGGGCTTTTTTAACATATTTTTAACACACAGAGCAAGGCAAGCTCTGAAGTAATTTTTATCCCTGAAGTGTTTTCCTACTAGCACGACTTAGTAAGAACTTGTCTATTGTAGAATTTGCTCCAGATGCTGAACTCTGGAGTGTCATAGCATATGAAATTGCAATAAATTTCCTGATCAAAATAGTAAACACGTACAATGTTGTGTTTACAAGCACAGAGACATCTAAGTCACTTCTGCTGGAGTTCAATACCTGCAAAAGATCACTGACAATATACACCTGACCTCTATTTGGATCTCAAGATATCTGTATTTATCTCAAAAAAAAAATTTAAAATCTGTATTTTGTAGAATTTGCGGGTTTTGCTCTAGATCAGAAGCTCCCAAGTTTGCCTCTTGCTACTGTTCCCCGATCAGCAGCTTTTGCACTGGGCTGCAGTGATTTCAGGTGTTACGGGAGGGCAGACGAAGCGTGAGAAGCAGGAAGCTCCATATCCAAGGATTGCCCCAAACACTTCTCCGTGTAAAACTCCCATCTCCTCCTCACTTCATCCTTCTGCTCCTCCCTTCCCAGGGTTGGCAGTATTGGGAAAAACTTGCCAGCAGGGCCGTGTTCCTGCAGACGTTCCTTTGAGCATCTCCTCTAGCGGGAGGTGTCCCTGCCCAGGGCCGGGGACTGGAACCAGATGAGCTCTAAGGTCCCTTCCAGCCCGCACCACCCCACGGCTCCCTGCTCAGAAGCTGGTCCCTCAGCAGCCCCCGAGCCCCCCCCGGAGCCCCAGGCGGGGTGAGGCCCCCCCAGCCCAGCTCTGGGGGCTGAGCGCCGACCCCGCCACCACGACAGCGCGNCCCCGGCAGGCACGGCCAGGCTTCAGCGAGCAAGGCCCGCGTTAAACGCCACCGAAACCCCTTACAGGCACCGCAAGGGGCACGATAGAGTTTATTTCTATTCCCCACTATTCCGCGTTTTGAGGGCGCCGCATATCCCAGTAGTACATGTCCCTAACTGGCAGCCCCCGCGCTGTGCTCCACCCCGGCTACTAGAACCCGCTTTCTCACCCATGAAACTACTAGAAATCATCCCAAAAGATGTGTAAGACAACACAATGCCTGTTTCTAACACCCGGCTATGTGATGGACGCACAGTTTAGTTACAAAGACCCCCCCCCCCAAAAGCCTTCAGGCTTTCAGTATACCCAGCTGCCAGATGCGCAGTGCACTGTGCCAGTATCAGTGCTACACAAACGCAGTCACAGCTCCTTCCTGAAAGCCCTCAGAAGTAAAAGCACATATAGCCCCCTTAAATTAAGCAGCACCTAGCCCTCTGCAGTCAGGAATCCCAGCCATCCCAGCACAGACCAGGACGCAAACCTGGATGCTGACAGCCACAAGAGCCAGAAAGGTACCTGGTCAGGAATAAAGCAATTTGCACTATTAGCCAGTATTAGGGCATTAAACTTTATTGTTTAGACACTGGGGACTTGGCATGGTATTTCTATGGATGCCAAAAAAATTTAAAAAATTAAAAATNGATTGAATTCCAATAGCGCCTTCCCGGCTGCGCAGCCTCCAGCCGTAACCCGGCCCTGAACGTTCTGGCATGGGATAAAAGCCCTGCGCCAACGGCTCCAGCGGCTCCCCCCCGGCCCCCCCGGGCGATGCGGGGCGGGCGCGGTGCGGTGCCGCCCTCTGCTGGCGGCGGCGGGGAGCGCAGGCAGCGCCGCGCGGCCCGGACCGGGCGCCCCCCCCCGGTCATGGAGCAAGTTCCGCCCCCCC
>VXBO01008147.1:99119-123378 GCA_013400135.1 Rhinoptilus africanus
GCTTTCAGTATACCCAGCTGCCAGATGCGCAGTGCACTGTGCCAGTATCAGTGCTACACAAACGCAGTCACAGCTCCTTCCTGAAAGCCCTCAGAAGTAAAAGCACATATAGCCCCCTTAAATTAAGCAGCACCTAGCCCTCTGCAGTCAGGAATCCCAGCCATCCCAGCACAGACCAGGACGCAAACCTGGATGCTGACAGCCACAAGAGCCAGAAAGGTACCTGGTCAGGAATAAAGCAATTTGCACTATTAGCCAGTATTAGGGCATTAAACTTTATTGTTTAGACACTGGGGACTTGGCATAGTATTTCTATGGATGCCAAAAAAATTTAAAAAATTAAAAATGAAAATCCAAGAGCAGGCACCAAACTGGCTATGGAGAGCTCATTTGCTCCAAGGCTGGAACTGCAGAGAAACAGAGCCATGGTGGAGCCCCAAGGCAGCACTGGCCCAAGCGCTGGGTAAAACCATCCTTAAGGGACTGCAGAACAGCAAGGAAGAATATTGACCTGCAGCGAAAGTTCTCTGCTTTCCAAGAAGCCGACCAGAAGCCCAGCATCTTTCTTTAAGAGGAATTCCCCAGAAGTTCTGAGAGCAAGTTGTTAAACAAAAGATACATACAGTTAAATCCCTATTTTGGCAAATAGAGCAGCAGGCACCGGCTCGCTCTTCCTGCGCCGTGCTACTGCTCAGGCAGAGACACGTTTGACGTGGAAGATGGCTCAGCAGCAGCACACAGTCTCTCCCACTGCTAGAAGGGCACTACATTCGTCAGTAAATCTTAACCTTCACTTCCTAAAGATGTGCAGCAGTCTAAAAGGAGCTCTTAATTCAAGATTTCTGCTAAGACCAGCGTCCTTACCTCCTGCTTGCCATCCTCGAGGTCTGTCACTGAACAGGTAATGCTCAAGGAAAAACATGGTCCAGTGTCCTCAATGTCCCAGTTCCTTGGTGTCCATCACGATAATACCGCTGTTGATGTGAACTTGATCTGGTGACTACCTCTGGCAAGCTACTCTGCTGAAGTAAGCATATTTTAAGTATCTTTGAGAGTGTTTTCTTCACCTTAGAAGATTTTCTACCCCATAAAAGCACAAAAGGCAGACGTGGGAAGGTGCCTCTTACAGTCATAAAGCTCGAGATGAATCACGGGGAAAGCAGCTTCTGAGAACCAGCGTTTGCAGGAAAGCAAAACGAGCAGAGTGCGATCGATGAAGGCACAATCTGAAGGCTCCTTTCCAACACTTGGCCTCTCCCTGTCCTTGGTTTCTGAAAACACTCACTGGCAGCTGATGAGCAAGTTTGGTTGTTTTCTAATCCATGCCTTGTCCCTTCTCCCAGCAGCAGCATCTTCAGCAAGCCTACGCGAACTCACTGCCTGAGACTTTGGGTTTTTCAAGGCTTTTTTATCATAGCTTTAAAATTATTTTAAACTTTTTGCCACTTTATTTATTCTTTCCTGCCTACCTTTAATGAAACTGAGGAAATCGCCACCATCTTGTAAGCTTTTTCACATGTTGCCTCCCATATGGTTCAGCCACCTGCTCCGTCCCAGCACCATGGGGAACCTGTGCGGTTTGTTCTCCAGCTGTGGGAGGAGATACCAGGGCCACCACCGCTCCGCCAAGCTCCAGCCCAGCCTTGGGAGCCTCCCAGGCATGCTGTGGGCTGGCACTGCTGGGCACGGGCAACACAACAGCCCTCTGCCACAAAATCCTTGGTCTCCATTTAGCTCCTGCTTTTTCTTTCCTATTTCAGTTAGCAAGTCATTGACGAAAACATTAAAAAATGCAAAAAAAAAAAAGACAAAAACCACAACAGGAAAAAAAAAAAATAACCCAAACCATACTGAAACACTTGATCCTGGTGACCTCAGGGCTCTTTCCTTCACCAAGGGCCATCCCAGGGCCAGGCAGCTCCTCCCTCAGGCAGGCCTGGAAGTGCTTCACCATGTGAGCAAACACCACCCAGGAGATGGACTGACTTCAGGCAACTGTGGAAAAATCCTTTTTGTGTATTTGGACTGCTAAGGTAACCAAAAAAACAGGGCATCCATAGCCTATTTTGAATACAAACAGCAATACTAGTTACCGAATACCTTAGAAGAATTTTAAATCCAGATATTGCAATTTAACTCCCATGCAATTATATCCCAAGTATCTCCTATTCTTGTCCCATGATGGGGATTATTAGGATGATCAGCTGCACACTGAGCTGTTCCGTCACTTACCAGTGAAGAGATCAACCACATTTGGCTTGTCAGTAACTGTTCACATACAGAAGAGTTCAATAATCTGCAGCAATTCATCAGCTTAAATCCAAAGAGGAAGCGGTGTCAGGAGGCAGAGCTGCCTAATACAGCTCCTGAGACCTCACGCAGCAAATGCTGACGCACAGACTCAACTCTGACCAGGTGGGCAGGTCACTTTTTAACGTGATTGCCCTCATTCGTTACCTACATGCCTGTATTTTCAAGGACCAGACCTTTGCAGGAAAATTATTTGCTCCTAATATACAGAGCCAAAGCTGAACAGATACCTGAAAGACATACAGAAGGCGGATCATCCCACCCTAAAGTAATACATCAATCCTATCAGTGAATGTATGTTTTATTGAAAGTGTGGCATGAAACACTTGACTGTGAGTATAAATTTATGAACAGCTCTTGATGTATGTGAAATTTTTTGGCAAGGTTTATCAAATAATGCAATTCACAGTACACTTAATTTAGGAATCTTTTCTCATTGGTTTTTATATTAATTTTAAAAAAGGAGTTCATGAACTTCCAAATCATAAATGATGGCTTTTTGTCAATTATAAAATACTATGAATTTGCAACCTTTTATTCTAGTACTCAAGGAACTGCCAGCTATTTAAAACTGTACCTTTATCAATATTCACAAAGTTTAACAAAAATAAATACAATTCTGAGGTTGTCTTTGGCATGTCGTAATTCAAGGCAATAGTATCTTTTAGCAGCACAGTGCAAAGAAAAACAACATACCATACAATGCACTACTAGATTCAGCCTTACAAGAAGAGGAGAATGTAGTACAATGCAAACTTTAATGTCAATATATACAGAGCTTTAAAGAAAACATTTTTTTTAAAATTAAATGAAATAAATACAATATGATACAAAATCCACAATATGCTTAGAGAAAGAAATGACAGTTACAATATCTGATAACGGGGACCTTTTGTATTGTTTCATCTTTGAAGTACCTCAGAGCATGTAATTCATTGCACACTGTTTTCAATTAATGCCCTTTCTTATATTGAGATTTATAGCCAGTCACGTGCCAGAAGAGTTTTAGCTCTAATCAGAGTATCAGTGCAAGATGCCAAAGTGCTTGGGATATTATGACAATGTAATTACGTAGCAAACACTGCTCTTAAGCCTAATGCAAAACACACAAAAGAGGAACACTTTGTCCTGCAAAGGAGATCCACCTCTAGCATCTTTTCAGTTCTCACATAAAAACGCCCCAAAACAGGATTCAGTGTTAATCAAACTCACTATTGGTAATAACCTATTGCCCGAATCTTAACTATTAAGAAACATCATCAATTAAATATCTTTCAAAGCTTTCAAAGAAAGTTTGCTTTCATTACATAGGAAAAATCTCAAGAAAACCAGTCACTGATTATTTTTGGGGAGACTTCTAATTGCGTAAATTATAAAACTCAAGTTAACTTTAACTAAATGTGGGGTTTACTATAATTTGTATTCATTCTTCTATTCCCAAAGGAAAATGTAGGCTTATCAATGACATAATTTGGGGGCAGTAAACAAAAAATAGACTGAAGTAGGGTCAAACAGTACTCACAATGTGCTTAACTGAAGAGGTGCTAATGCAGAAGGATGGTACAGTGTGAATGACAGCGGAGGCGTCTTACCAACAGGTATCAATACACACACCAGAAAAGTTTTTGAATCTACTTTCCGGGAGAAATTATTTTTTTTTTTTACTCATATAGAGTTCCCACAGGATTACATAAGGGCTCTATTATCACGGCTTCAGAAGCCTTCTGAAACCTTTGAGGAAGAAAAACCTGCTCCTCCCTTCTACCCCACAAACATTTGCAAACTTCTAATTCTGGATAGGACTGAAAAACTTAAGTGCTACAGAAGTACATAAACCCCCATGTTTGCATCGATGTGTTAGCCTAATTTCATGGATACAGATCAGAATAATTGCTATAGTATTGTGTAATTCATTCAACTCGATTCTTACAAACTATCTCAACTTTTTAATTGTAACATTTGAGGGCAGAGAGCCAAGTACGAGATGCAGCAATCTGTCACCGCAAATGGCCAGTTTATAAGTATATTGTAAGTAACTTCCAATTGTTGAAGTTTGCTAGAGGTAATATGATTAGCTTTGGAAAATGAATTAAAACATGGAAGACAGAATTCAAGCTCAGCATGACTGACTCGGGTGAGTTTTGGATGCCTTCTCTGGATGCAAAGGGAGCATTTCAACCATACTACAACATAGGCCTCAGCTGGACAGTACGCTTAGACCACCTACACCTTAGGCTCTTCGTGTGGTCGAAGAGAATTTACTAGTTTTAAGCATAATGGGGAAAAACCACACAACATGCTAACAATGGCATTGAGACTACACAAGCCACAAAACAGTGGCTTGAATGAATCCCCCCATGGGAATGCTCTTGGGTACGGGCACTCTTCATTAGGCACCTACCACTGGCTGACATTGATGCATAGCTTTTGGATACGTAACAGGAATACAACAGAGTTCCTCACTTTTTATCAAAAAGCTAACTGAAGGCAGAAATTGTGGTATCAAAGGTGTGAAAGAACAGCAAAACGTGTCAGGAGCCTGCTCCAGCTATAGCTGACGTCTGTGGGGATCTACTCTCTTTAGCGAGAACCTCTCAGGCTCTGTGTGCACTTGAGAACCAACACTTACTTGTAATTGCCATTACCAAACGTCAGAGTAGAAGCTATGCTGCTGGCAGTAACAGAAGCCATATCCAAAATATTCTATAATTTAAAATATTAATTAGTTCTCTGGAAATTCCTCTTACTACACAGTATGTACAGCTACTTCTTTGTCATTATAAGCCTGTGTAAAAATTTAACTCTTTTTTTTTTTTGAAGAGTAAATGAGTAAGATAGAAAGACTGGAACTAGTTCATAATCTTGACCTGTTCAGAGACGATATGAAACAATTTACACTAACCTTTCACTCCAGCCAAGAGCACGTTCAAACTAAGTGTTCCTCATTTCAAACATTTAAGTGATTACTCATGAGCAGACCATGCTACTTTTACGTAGTTGCTTAACTGAACAATACCTGTTTGAAAAAAAGAGGATAAGTACGCAAGAAATTCTAAAAGAAGTATCACAAAGATGATCACTGAATACCATATAGTAGAATTAAACTGCAAGTGATCTCTTTTGTATCCCTGTATATCCAAAAAGGTTTCAAAGACTGATATGCTGAAATATTCATAGCAAATGAACTTCCCCCCCCAATTAATGATTAAAATCAGCACACCAGGGTACACTGGCCAGCCTGTCAGATATAACAAAGGTTTTTGTTCATGTTTTCCTTGTAATAATAAAAATTTGTAATGTCCCAGTCACTAAAAACTTGCTTTAGCTCCAGGAGTACCACTTGCACTAGAGGCTAGTAATGATATAAAACCAGCAGGGATAACTTTATAGAGGATGTTTTAAATTCTTTGCTAAGAATCAGAATATCCATCTTGTTTGTGTACTTTTTTCCTCTTACCACCTTTGTGCTGCACACTGAGAAGAACTTCAGTACCTTCAGCTGCTCTTGTGCAAAATGCTTTTAAGGTGCTTATAATGTGGTGCTTCTAAGCAAGCTGAAAGAAAATACCAATATAAAAACTGCTAAATGATTCATGAATAAAGCCATTAAAGACCAGCTGCTACCTTATGGGAAAGCTGAAGACAATTCAAGTTTGACATTTTAGTTGTGTTCCACACTTTGCATTACCCTCGATCTCCAACAGTTTTTACTAGTACGTTTCAACCCACATTATACCTTGACCTCGGCTAAGGTGGCTTTATTTCTACCACTTCATTTTGGTTTTTTTTTTTCCTTAGAGGGAGTTCAAATTCTTCTGTCAGTCATTTGTAAATTTACAAAAAAATTATACCAACAGACTGTAGATAGAAGGTTTACAGGCATTCTCGCTGGCAAAGGTCTTCAGTAATGAAAAGAAGGATGAACCAACTGCATAAGGGGCAGATTTTGCACTAAACAATAAGCTTTCCAGGAAGCAGTTGTGTTCTTTGATCAGCCTCCCAGCATTTCCAACAGGCACCTCAAAACTAGGCACAAACGGCCTCTAAAGCTTCCAACATCTATCAAACACTCAAGATATTTATATGGGGTATGTTCTGCATGATACAAATAGCACACCTATGTTTGCTATATTCATGAAGTCTCAAATCTACATATACTCATACCTAACTATTTGGCCAGATAATTTCCGTCTTCCCCCACCACAACAAAAGAAAGCAGCTTACCTAATAGTACCTCCAATCCCACCAAATACTTCACAGGTATAAGCAAAACCAGCCAGCACCATCTGCCTTTTAAGATCTGAGTTACTACTGCCACTCTCGGCAGTTGGGCCAGAATTCTCCTGAAAGCTTTTTTTTTTTCCTGTCTCAAAATGTCGATTTCTGCCATCACTGGTATCTCGCAACCTGCTACCAAATGTATCTGGAACAGGAAATTCAATGACGGCAAATCAGTCTGAACTACATTTGATTTTTGGTCACTTGGATTCTCTAACTGTTCACAGCCTAGCTGTTGGTCACTAATATGCTTAATATATATAAAACGCATATCATCCTACTATGACAGTACAATTGCACAGTAGTGTCTACAACTTTTGAAAATACTTTTAAGCTCATCATCTCTGAATGCATTAGTTCCCAGTCTACTAGTGGTTAGCACTGGTTTTGAGTCAGAAAACCCAAGATAATTCTGGCCCTGAAATTAATTTCCTCTCCATCACAGCATTTAGAAACAGCTGAAGTCCTAACATCAAGACAGAGAGGGCAAGCAGATACTGTCAGTATCTTGTCCGTAACTAAAGTTTCTCGGTCAGAATTCCCTTACCTGGGCACACTGAAAGGCTTATTTATTTTCCCAAGCTACCCCTACAGTTAGGCAAATAGACTTTTGCATTTATGTTCTGTAATATTTGTACATGCGGCAAGAGATTCAGATAGAAGCAACGTTCTATAAAAATCAAATAAATAAAAAATTAACTCCACGTGCCAAGGTTGTTATAATAAAGTGTCAGTTTGTCTTACGTGCCAAACAAACTTAAAATTGGGCATTTTCAGTGGAAACAACTGCCGAGGAAAAAGTAACATAGTCATTGTACAAATGGACAGACAATATAAATAACAAATTCTTGGATTGCATGATGTTATCTTAAAGTGGTACCAATGTTATTTTAATCCTTAATTTTGACAGTTTATACACATACTTACTTTCTCCAGCTCAGTGCAGGACACAATACCATTTGTTCTAACAACTAGAAATGTTCATTTCCCTGTAAGAGGCCATCTGTTAACCAGCATTGTTTTTGGGTTATGAGTGATCAAATAAAGTTTATGTGTAAAGTGTGGAATCTTAGATATCCCTTTTGTTTGTATTTTTACATAAACTTACCAGTTACTGGCACCATGCAAACACAGACCTTCCAAATTAACACTAATGCATTTAACACTGGCACAATACATTAGTCAGCTTTTCATAATAGTAATGAACAAGTTAAAGGAAGTAAGTGCCCAATTACAAAATTAAGAACTTGTTCTTCACAACAGGGTCTAAAGGTGTGAAGAAAAGAAAACTTACACTGACACTTTATGTACAACTTGGTCATTGGCAACGGTCCCCTAAACCATTTTTTAAATGAACCCAGCAAAACTATACAGAATGTGAAATAATATTTGCAACAGATCTCTTAAAGGACAGTGTAGAGAAATTCATTATGGTATACCTGATGTTTAAATTAACTTAACAGATAAGGTCTGTAAAACAACACAGTATGAACCTGTGGATTTTTTTTTTTTCTTTTTAAAAAAAGGACTTTTACAGAATTCAAGTAGTGTAGCAGGAAACCATAGATGCCTTTTGATCACAGGTCAGGCAAAATAGAGCCACTTATTGGATTTCCCCCTTGCTTCTGTTTGCTAAGGTGTCCCAGTGGATCTATAAGTCTGTTGATGTTAGCTTTTTCATGCTCCGTCGCTGAGCTAAACTTGAGGCTGCAACAGGCTCTAACACTGGCTGAAATGTCTTGTGATTCAGTGCAGAATACGTAGCAGCCATGGCTCCCTAGGGAACAATGAAACATATAAAAGGCTGTAAAGGTCATTTTTATCAGAAAATAAAGCAATTTAATATTAAATTCTTCATTAACTATATAAAAACCAGACTTATGGCAGGTCACATGCATTCTCCAAAGTTTGTTTTGAAAAACAGGTTTCTCCAGGTCCTCCAGGTTTCTAAGCACGGGTGCCTAACATGTCTTTTTCTTCCACATTCCTTAGATGTAGGAGTACCCTTTTAACAGGGATCAGAATTCCTATCTTCCAAGCAACATTAGCATCAATTTATCAAATACAGCCACTTCAGTGGTTACTCAGGTCCTGACTTACGAAGACAAGACAATTAAGACTGGCTATCACAGGGCCTTGGGTTTTGAATCCAATAAAAATGATTATGTCAATTTAAAATCTGCCTGCATACAGTAGAATGTTTATATGTCACAAGTCAGAAACACAGATATAGAACAAACACATAAACACTGATGGAAGAAGAGTGGTGTAGTTTATTAATTTATATTAGGAAGTACAATATGAGCCAGTCATAGAAACAAATCCCAAAAGATTTCTTGAATAAGAATGATAGGAGACCTGTGGAAGGCTCAGTCTCAGATAACTGTATCAGGTTTATATATGGCCAAAACCACCATAATCTTTGAAAACAAAACACCTAAAAAATCAGTTTACCAATAATTTGTCTGCTTATATAACTTAAATATGAATGTTCTAGGAAAAGCAAAAGAAAGCCTACTTCTTTTCTAAAGAAAAAAAACATTAGTTCTGCCTGTAGCTCTAAAAGTGACCCCATTCACTATGCATCCACCAGCTCAAGCAACATTCTGCCTTCAGGTTGTTTTACCTTTACTAGATGTGGTGCATCTTGCCTGTTTAGTTGATAATGCGGCAACTGGTCCCTACAGGCTATCCACGAATGTTTTAATACTTGCTCTGCTGTATACCGCTGATGTGGATCTACATGAAGCATATGTGATAACAAGTCCTAGAAAAAAACGAAAGCCACACATATTATTCAGTTAAAATAATCTTATACAGACTTTGAAGCATTAATTATGGCAGTAATGAAAAAAGTACCCTATGTGGCAAGGATTAACACAATGCAAACACACACACAAAAAACAGCAGATAAATTGGATCATTCTGTGCCTTGACACCACAGAAGTCTGAAAACAATGTGTTGTACTATTTAATCAGTTTCACAGAACAAGCCTTTATTGTAAAGAAACTTACTGTTGTTTGTGTGTTTCATATTTCAGTTTGTTTATTATTTATATAATCTTTAAAAGCCTAGAAAACCTATTAAAATTTAGCAGATAAGATTTTATGGAAGAAAGCTATTATTTGCAAATGTCTCTCCTCTTGTACTACACATTTGGGGTCTGCTGACTACATATTACAATTGACTTTATCAAAGAATTTTTCCTTTAAGGAGCTATATAAAGACTAAAGCCAACAGAAGCAGACACTTGTTTTTGCCTGTTTAGAAGCATCAGCAATAAGCTACTAATTACAACATTGGTCAAAGGAAGAGCTGGGTGGGAAGGGCACAGAATAGAGACAGGAATAGCTTGAAAGAAAACAAAATATGAACAAGCTGACAATGTTCCCTTTGTTTTAGGTACAAAATGTTAAGCATTCTTACAAATACAGAAGTGAATTACTTGTGCTAAGACAGCATCAGCCAACAAGTATTCTGAATCACTCCTACTGAAATGAACAAATAGTGCAGTTCCAAAGGATCAGGAAAAGATTTCGTATTAATGCCAAGCTTTATAAAAGGTAACAGTGGTGACTAAGATACCTACAGACCAGGCCAACAACAAACCCAGAAAACACATGCAGTCATCAATGAGATGCAATCTTAAATAAAAGGACAGCTGCATAATCAAGCTGATGAAGATTTCTGGCAAGACATCCAGATTTAGTTGGTGGTTCTGAGAGTACTAACAAAGACAAAAGACCTGATGACTTCAGCATCGAACACATTTAAGAAATTGCACTACAAAAAAATTAACCTATTAACAGAAGACTAGTTAGCTACTAGCAGTAACAGATAATTGTAAAAAGTCATCCTTCCATTTAAAGAATCCCACAAAACCACCTAATTTTGGTCCAATAAAAACAAGGAATAAGAAAAACTGTGATTATTAGAAAAGCCTATACTGGGACCTATCTTATTTAAAAATCTTTATCAGTGACCTGAGGGAAGGAAGAGGGTGCACTCTTGCCAAGCCTGCAGTGGGGCAGACTGGGGGTGTGGGGAAAGAGCTAAGGAGTTCAAGGGCAGGGCAGCTGTCCAAAGGGACCTAGGCAGGATGGAGTAATGGGCTAACCAGAGCCACACAAAATTCAGCAAGGACAAAGTCCCACGTTTGGAAAGGAAGAAATTGTCACCAAGGTACAGGGTGGGGACTGACTCTCTGGGGACAGTCTCAGCTTTGCTGAGGAGGACCAGGAGGTTTTGGTAGACAGCAAACTGAACCTGAAATACCAGTGTGACCTGGCATCCAAGACAACTGTCAGCATGGTCAAAGGAATAGAGACAGAGGACAAAGTAAGACAAAAGATGTTCTGACTTGAAATTAGGAGAAGCTTTTTCCTCATTACAGCAGTTAGGCAGTTAAAAAGGCTGTCCAGGCAAGCTGTTCAGTCTCGCTCCTTGGAGGCTTGAAGTCAGACTGAATAAAGCCCTGAGCTGCCTTGTCAGATCTCATAGTTGACTCTGCTTTGAGCAGGAGGCGGGACTAGATGACCTCATTGGAATAAAGTCTGCAGGTAATAATAGCAAACTACTGCATTAGACTAGTCTATTTTATAAAGTTCAGTAAATGTTCATTTGAATTCCACAAAAATATAATAACAAAACAAAACACATTTACACCTTTGCTGCATCTGAAACAGTGTCCCAGTTGCCTCCACTTAAAGAGAATTTTCCACTGCCTATCCGTACCAGGATCTCCTCTGGAGTATCATTAGGACCATTGGCAAATGGAGTATAGCTGTTGAAAGAAAAAAGAAAGATACCAAAACGTCACCTCGTTACAGGTAAGAAGCTACAAGAAATTGGCAAAATCTCATTAATCTTTCTAAGTAGATATCCCACTGCTGACAAAAACCCACTATATATTATTACATAGTACTTATATTAGCATTTAATCTTCGAAACTATGTTTTTTCCCATAATTGTGGTTAATCAAGTAGAACAAACAGGAAATGCAGACTAAAAAATGTCTTAATATCTAAATAATGCATTCTAATCAGGGCAGACTTTCAAGTTAAATAGAAGCGATTCATAAAACAAATTATGCTAGATTACCAAAGCATCTGAAGTAATCCAAACCTGAAACAGTACTCTAACAGAATGGCCCAATAAAGCTGATGTAATATTGTCTTTAGGGCATGTGCATTTAATTAGACAGAGAATGGGCACAATGTACATATACCTGTCATTTGGGGAAAGGCTACAAGAAAATGTTCATGAAAGTTTTTTACTCATTAAAACAGAAGATCATTGGGTTTGGGGGCTTATAACGGTTTACAGGGTTTCCTGTAAATTGGGCTTACTTTCTACAAATCCTACTGCGACGAACTCAAAAGAACTAAATTGGCAAATCTGAAAACCAATCTGAATCACTTAAATACACCTTTCAACAACATCAAGAGTATTACAATGTTCTGGATCTCCTATGGTCATTGGCTAGTACCAAGTTCTTCATGCATCCTATCTTAGTACTTTGAAAGCTCTGCATAGAAGAAAGATCAACCAGCATCATCAACTGAGGTTTAGGAACCTAGTTAGCTCTAATCTTTCACTTGATGATCTTAAGAGGAACAAAATAAAATGATAGGAATTCATGCTGGACCATTCCTCCCCCTACTTTTGACCTGCCATAACTGTTCAGACAACGTTTCTCAACTGTGTAGGCACTGTACTGCCCAATAACTGCATACTTGCACTTAAATCATACAACAATCTGAGTTTTTAAGACAGAACTGTAGCAGCAGCAGTAATTTTACATGTAGAAGTTTATCAAGAACAACACCTTCCAATAGATAGTATTTATCTATAAACCAAGAAAATCTGGTATTTTTCTGTTAGAGCAGAATTCAGAAAACCTTTTATCATTCAGCCACTAAGTGCTTCATAGTGCTTAATATAAGTTTAGAGTTTTAGAAAACTTAAGAGGTTACTAAGTAAACATGTTCTACAAGTAGGCCAGGAGTCAAGACTGGCAAGAGATGCAAGAAGGTGGATTACAAGGGTACTAAGCTGGGGAGGGGACAAGAGGCAGAAGGAGAAAGAAGAAAACCACCACATACTTTCACAGATTAAATTCTCTCCTAGAAACTGGAGAGAGTCTTTGGCATCCTCCAGCCATGCACTATAGAAGAGAGAAGCCTTGAACCTACCCATAAAATAAGCCCAGTTTATGTACGCATTTACTTATAGCTTCCTGTTCCACTTCAGTGCCTTTGTCATTCTGCATTCAAATCCATGAGGTAATATTTTACAATTTTAATGAAAACATGGATTCATGCAGCATGCTGGAATTTTAGGTAAACAAAAGAGCTAAGAAATATTTCTTACCCTGCCAACATTGTGTAGAGAAGAACACCCAAGCTCCATATGTCACAAGCAGCATCATATCCCTGTCTCATGAGAACCTATAAAGCAAAGACTGTTAAAGACTTTTCATATATTAAAAAATCACCCCAAACCAATACCAACACCACCTACAGAAGGGTAAGTCAATCCCAGGAAAATTTCAGAGGTTTCATTATTTATTTTTCAATATACAGGTTACAGTAACCATCAATAATATTTCTTGTTCCTAGAACATCATCTCTTTAGTATTCTCAACAGACTTACAACTTGTTTTTGAAGGTGGATTCTGCTATTTTTAAAGCAGGTTAATTATAAACATATGAAGCAGTGTTTATGAAGTATGTATAATTATACTTAAGTGAAACTAGCAGAATTTTTTTTTTTGAACACTGCTAAAAATTTAAGCACTTGATGCATAAAAAACAGCATAGAGAAAGCACATGGCAGCTTATGATACCTCTGGTGCCACAAAGTTTGCAGTGTAGCACGGAGTCAGAAGTAGTCCATTTTCTCCTCGAAGTTGCTTTGCAAATCCAAAATCACAAATCCTGATAGAATCAGCATTATTTGAATCGTCCGTATATAAAATATTACTAGGTTTAAGGTCTCGATGCACTACCTTTAAACAAAGAAATTTTATAATCTGTCATTTAGAAGTTGCGTATACGTTTGTTTGTACATAATTCGTAATTTATAAATACTATTCTCTAAATTAATATACTTATTAACAGTTCTACACAATTAAACAACTGTCAAGTAACAAAAAATTCTAGTTCATGTCATATGAGACAGTAGGCTTTTTTAATGGAACTTGAACTAACATAACCATTTGCCAACAAGCATAAGAGAACAAGCGTCTGCTGTTTCACGAACTGTAAAAGTATAGTCAAAAGGGCTTGCCAGAATAAAATGATGAGTTGTGTATATTATTCACTTTTGTCATAAAATACTCAGAAATCTTCTTCCCTTCTGCCATAAAAATAAGCCAAGCAAAGCACATAACAAAAGGCAGTTGTTAATTCTCAGAAATGTGAAAGCAGCTATGTCATAGAAGAAATCACTCACTCCTTGGCAGTGCAGGTAGTCCACAGTCTTGGCTATAGTGTATAATACAGCACTAGCCTCTCGTTCTGAGAAGAACTTCTGTCTGAGAATTCGATCAAGCAGCTCTCCTCCTTTCATCAGTTCAGTGACAAGGTATATGTATCTACCATCATCATACACCTGATGAGAAGTTTAACAAGCATGTACATATATAAATGAAAATTACAGACTAGATTTTTCACTTATTCACCTATGAACATAAAGCACAAATAGCAAGGACCAAAAAATTTAATTCCGCAATTCAGGAATCTTAAAGCATGAAACGTAAGAAAGCATTCAGGTAGTTGATTGTTAATTAGACTCAGAATTAAGTTTTTCAGTCTAGAAACTTCCCCTGTAAGAGGAGATTAGCCCTGCCAATCCCTAATGCTCTTCCCCTCCATGGACAACTTTTAGCTACTGACACTTTGCATATACAGGACAACATGCAACTGCTTTTTCAGATTCAGATTACCAACACATTAGCTACTCATTTGAAATAAGAGGAAATGCGACATTTCTAACCTTTACATTATTTCTCACTTCAATTTCACTAAATAGCATTTAGAACAAATTAGTATCAGGACAATGTCATATTTTGAAATACCCAACACTTTACTTTATGTACTGCTCTCCTAATATATTTTACTATGTAAAAGAAATCTAATAAATTCCAATAAACTCCCTATGTCTAAATTTATTTATTGACTAGTGTGTAATAAGAGGTAGCAGAGAAAAAGAAGTACATACATCCTTTAAAGTAATAATATTTGGATGTTGTCCATAACGCATAAGGATCTCAATTTCTTCTGAGGGATCTCTCTTACTTTTATCAATTATCTGCAAAATATAGCAACAGAAAAAACAGCATGGCTAAACAAAGTCTATTTAATAATTTTATTTTTTTGTATTTATATTCTCACTTCAACAACAGAATTAAAAAAAAAGTTTCTAGCGTTCATTACTTCCTACTAATCATGACTAATTCATCTTCCAGCTTCACATCCCAGTGTCTATTCATTTCTTGCTCTATGCTTGCTACCAGTTAACACTGTATCATTAATAGAGTCTATTCTGCTCCAATGTTCAAGGAAAACACAATGGATTGTCTGAAGCACCACTTCTTCTTTGCAATCTAGTTGTGCCCTTGTTGCTCTTATTTTATTTCAGGTGCGCTCATCATCGTACAATATTTTCAAGCTTCGAGACTGTAATTGCAAAGCCAGTTCCTCAAGGCCATAACTCTACCCACAAAAAGGAGAGCTACAGAAGCTAATACACAATTTAAACAAATGAAGAAAATACTATTTTTCATTTCGCACAGCATGTAAACAGCTACAGTAAGAAGATTCATGCATTTAAGTTTGCAAATCTACTACACAATAATTTCAGAACTGTCACAGTGAAATTTATTCAAAATACCTTTACAGCAAACTCCATATTTGTAGCTATGTGTATACATCGCTTGCAAACAGAGTAGGAACCAACACCAATATCTTCCTTGAGTTCGTATACATCAGTAAACTGTGCACTGTTTCCATGAAGTTGCTTAAAAAAACCAAACACATATAAGCTGTCAGGTAAAGTAACAAGATGCTCTTTCCCATAATACTGTTTCCAACAGGAAAAGCGTCTTCTGCTTGCCCATGCTTTCTCTTTTGCATTCTGCCTCTGGAAAAACAGCGACTTGCTTTTTAAAGTTTAAAAATATCCCATGAAAGCATTTTATTAATGCACATTTTATAGTGGTCTCCCCGGCCAAAAAGGAACAGACTGTAAACACTAAATATTAGTCAATCTTTGGCATGTCAAAAAAAGTTTCCCAAAAAATAAAACATTACCTGTACTATTGGCAGTATATTGGTGAGTGGTGATATTTTATGATCTTCTACAGTAGTAGTTGCAACAAAACTAAATCCTTTGAAGAGCTGATGTGCATTTGCGCTAGGCGGGACTCCTGGAGAATCTAGTGGCACACACATTTGATTAGCATGGCTAAATCCCAGCAAGGCTGATTCTTAACATTCAGGAGATACGTTGGAAGAAACATTTTGAGGGAAGGGAAGCAAATAAGGGCAATGCTAGATGTTGAACAAGACTTATAGTCAGCTATCTCTCTACTCTTATGTCAGTAACACACACAAAGCAAGTATTCCTGGGTCTTATTTACAACTGCACAACACTGCAGCAACTAAGGGATGAATGCATGTTTTTAGGAAGAAGTTTACTGAAGGACAACACTACTTATGAGAAAGAAATAAAGATCATAGTCTTATGTTCAAGGACTGCATCACAAGGAAAAGTAACCACTGATTTTGCTGCTTCAGTGGTGTATGTGCTGCTGGCAAGGCAGAAGTGAGGCAATACAAGAATATTCAATTAGTGATACTACTGAATAATTAGAACCAATATTTTCCTCAGATTATATTATGTGCACCTCTGAATTCACTGTTTAAAATTTCACAGTAAGCACAGCTTGATAATTCTGCGTAGCCTATTAGAACCATAGACAACCTCCAAGCAAACATGACAAGTGTTTTTAAAAGCTGGATGCAGCAGTAAAGAAAAAAATTCACTAAAAAACCCCTGAAGTTAAACTTGAAGCATACTAAGCAATATGCATTTGCACTTAACTGTCTTTGTTTCCAAATTCAGTTACTTGGAAGTTTCCACACTGCAATAACATAAGGGATATTTTGAAGATCAAATTTTCATCAGCTTCTTGAAACTGTTTGAGAGGCCTTTGCAACTGACCTAGTAGTTACGGTGCTCAGTCCACTGTACATTTTCCCCACCCTTCTCTACCTTTGAATCACTGTTTTCTCAAAAGAAAAGTCAAATCCATCATGAATAATGATGGCAACAGCTGAATGAAAAAGTTATTGTAATGTTAGTTTAAGATTTAATTTTAACAATGATAATAATCACTGCTGGAATTAAATTTAGTTCACTTTCAGTATTAAATAATTCCCCATAAACACTGCACATCTGATTTGAAACCATCATGAGAAACTAATTAATCTGTTAATGTTTTTTGTTGATGGTGGTGGTAAATCAAAGTTTAGCAGAAGATTTCAAAGAATAGGCACCCACTGATGATAACTTACTCCTTCAAAGTACTGGAACCCTGTTGCACACCTTCCTTTTAATTCTGTCACTGTCTTTTCCTCTTTGTGAGCTTCTTCTTGTAACATTAATTTGACCCCTCTTGTCCCATGAGCCTCATCATTTTATAGCCATGCACAATTACCTTTTGGTGTTTTTGCCGTGAATTCTGGATCAAAACAAAAGGTATCTTCTGGCTTTCCAGAAGCAGGTTTAAATGGGGGTTGAATTTCTCTTCTGAACAGTTTCTGAAGTAGAAGGACAAAGTCATATAATTAAGAGTGAATGAAGTTTCCATGGTTTTCCGCAAGACTGAATAATATATAACAAGAAAAAATCCACAAATATATATGGAAGACTGTGCTACTGTCATGTACCTTTGATTTGAAATGCTACAGGAAATATTACCAAACAAATCAAATAATACATAGCTCTTTCCTTAATTCTTCTGATTCTGCCTCACCTACAGATCTGCACTGCTACAACTGCAACAGCAAGCTGCTACTCACCACTAGTTCCTCTTTGGCTTATTCAGAAGAACTTGGAACAGCCATAATGCATCTTACCTCCTATCATTATTTCAGACCCGGTTCACTGCTATTTTGCCAGCACACTGAAAAATCCACCCCAGAGGGAAGATAAGGAATACAGCTTTTACCTTTCTAATTTGAGTCCCAAAGATTTCTCTCGAGTAACAGGCGTGTCCCTTTTGGCAAAGAACTGCCAATTCTCAAACTCAGTTCCAGGTTTTTCCTAATCTACTACAGGGGAAGGAAGGGAAAGCAGAACAATAGCTCCTCCTTTTTTTCTCCTTTACTCAATGTGCTTTAGAAAAATGCATTGTCCAAGTGATCTCAAATCAGCAATTAGTCCCATTTATGGTTAAGGAACAGAAAATTTCATGTCAAATGATGTTGAAGCCCCACGCAAAGTTCAGGAAGTTCTGAGAACATTTTCTTGGCATTTCTCTCATCCTTTCAGATTTTTGGGGTTTTTTCCTATTTCTTTTCATTTAATCTTCCTGCACAAGAACATGCGGTATATTTCAATTTAAAAAAAAACAAACCAGAAACCAGAACAAACCACACAAGGAAAAGGGACCTGAATTCATCCCAAAGAAATAAGATACAATACAGAAGTGATCATCCACACCACCGCAGTGAAATAAATACAGAGTACTGTCAAATAAAAAAAAAAAAAANNAATAAATTAGTAAAAAAAAAAAAAAAAAAAAAAAAAAAAAGAGAACTGCAGATCTTACAAAACTTCCTTGCTGGTATTTATTTCAATATGAGTACGTTAAAAAAGTAAATAATCCAAGCCATAACAACACAGCCTTCTCTTCTGAACTGTGCTCACATAAAACTGTGAGGTTTTGCTTTTACTGAAAACTATACTTGCTAACCAGGACTCTATAGTAGATGCATAAACACAGCTAGAAATCCACCTTTTCACAAGTAAATAAAGGAGATAAAGAGAAGGATAATGGTGACAGGCTCTAAAGGAAGAGTTGAGCACAGTACTGGCTAGCACTGCAGGTAGTTCTGTCAGGACAGCAACATCTTATTTTCTGTGTCTATCCATTTGTACGTATTGTAGCAAAGGAATGTTTTCGGAGTGGGTTTATTTGATACAGAGCATCTTAGTTTTCTGAATGTATCTGGGAAACACATCTGAAAAGCTTGGAGAACCGCAGAGGAAAAGCATCAAGGTGCTTGTTAAAAATTTAAAGCAATCATGAAATCGTACAGACTTCTGATCACCTCAGACCACCAGAGTCAATATTTCAACTGTGAATGGAATATGACTGATAAAATAGGCATGTGCTGTGGGTAACTAGACAGAAGTCAAAGCAAATTACAGTCACAGCGAGTTTGTATGCTCTGCGTGGAAGCACTAGACAGACACTGAAGAGCAGGATCCTTGCACACAGGGAACAGCACCCTTTCCCAACTAAAAATGCTCTAACAGACAATTAAAGCTTTGAAATGCTGCAACTCAATTATTTAAGAAGTAAATGCACAATATATAATTAATACTCTCTATACCATAGATACTACAGCTCCAGATGCCAAGCAAGATTATAGTAGAAGCCAGAACGTAACAGTCAGCAGTACTGCAGTGTTTATTGTGCTCTATTCAGATGCAAATACCTATAATGCCATAACACAGAAAAATTAAAAACAGCTTTATCATTCAGATCATTTTGTACTTACATTCCAGTCAACAGTAGAAAAAAAAGGATGTCTTTTGATTTCTTCAACTCCATCTGAACCAGCTCCTGAAGAAAGAAAATACTGTATTTAAAACACTTTCAGGTAGTCTTTGAAGAAAACTACACTAGAAATCAGTTCAATTCTAGAAAACTTGCATAGACGTGGTTATTTGAGGGAACTCTAAATACAGAAATATTTCAAGGATGTAAAATACTCCATTAAGTACTGTACACCTCATCAGGGAGGCAAATAAGAGTACAAGCAGACCATAAATACAGAGAGTCAATATTCTTTGCTCAAAGCTTTGGTTCACTGCTAAAAGTCACTGGTCCAATAAAGTAATCATTCATTAGGTAAACCCAGGGAGTCACGATCCAAGCTCATAAGAAATGGTATCTAAACCCAAATCTTAATGATCATCTGGAGCTTGAGTGTCTGTAAATAGTCAACTCAACCCAAAAACTTTTATTTCAAAGATCCAAATAAACGAACCAACCTAATCTATTTGATGGGTTCCTTTTAAACAACATCCTCAGAAGACTCTGTGCTTCAGGGCTGAGGAACTGAGGCATTCCAAGTTTTGCTCTAAAGGAAAAAAAGAGAACAAGTAAGAGGAAGAAATGCATCTTACTAAAAATTGTCCACATAGACTTCATTGCACAATCTGATGTATCAAGGATATATTCCAAAATCTTATAGAGTGCACACATTTAACTTATCAGCTTTTAAGATTCACATTGTATGGTTTTCAAAAGCCAACAAAAAACCACAACCAAACAAGAAAACCCCCATGTGAGACCAAAAAGCCCAAGCCCCACGCAAGCCCCCAAAACAAGCTTTAGGCTAAACTAGAGTAAAACAATTATCTCAGGAATATGTAAGTATTTTTAAAGATATCTTCACGTCACCAGTATGTTATCACCAAAATACCTCTACCAGAATCAATGCCAGAAGAGAGTCACCGAACCCCAAATTACTTGGCCCCTGAAGTGATTGCTAATATTCCTCTTGAAGCAAAAGCCTCAAGAAGTATCTCATTAAACCATCACGTAAAAGCTTACTGACTTTACTAATCTTATTTTATGAAAACAATTACACTAAGGCAAGTGATCTAGTCCATCCACCTTCACAGGTGGTATCACTAGAAACTCATACCTAGGGTAAGTTCAAACTGTTGAACAAATGTTGAACAAATTGATCAAATGTTGGCAAGAACAGAGCTTCTCTCTCACCCCCTCCCCTGTCACCCCCCAAGACTGCCCAAGGCTCTGCATGCGGTCTAAAGGAAATTCTTTGTTAGCTAAGCACAAATGAAGACGAGAACATCTTTGCCCAACAACTTCACTTACTAATCACCAGTTTACCCAGTTCATCTTGTTAGACAGCTTCTGCTGTAACTGAGGTCATTTAATATGAAGAATGCGAGCATGTGAGTGCACTCTACATATATGCGTACACAAAGCAACACCTGATTAACTGCTGCTTACAAAATAAGGTCTTGCTACTGCTGTCACAGTAGCAAGACAACATAACCACATGAGTGGCAAATAATGCTGTTCTAATTCACTCTACTGTTTTTATCATACACCTACAGTGAAAATACAAGTTCATCCCTAAGATTATAACCCCTGCAGACTCCTAACAGTATTTGCATGGTCTGTGATCTAAACCCTGAGGGTGGGACTTTGCTGGTTTTGTTTCTGTTCTAACTTAATGCTCTCCAAGCACAAGAAGTTGTAACAAGCTGTTAAAACATGTTTAAAAATTACATTTTCTGACTTTTCAAAAAGTAAGAAGATTATACTTACTTCAGTATCATATTCATAGTTTCATTTCGATCTTTACCTTGAAATGGTAGTGTACCAGTAAGCATTTCAAACTGAAAAGAACAAATGTTAATCTAAATCAACACTTCTTCCTCCAATTGCTCAAACAAAGTGTTAAGTACTGTATTCTTCCTTACTGCTATGTTAGACATATTGGCTTGAGCTTTTAAGAGATTAATCGGAAGACTTGACAAATGTAAAGCTTTGTTTTAATCTGTTTACATAACAGTGGCGAGTGCCATGTAATGATGATACAGGAATATTTTACATCCATGATCTTCTTTAATTGAAGTAATAAAAATCCCCTCTGTTAACCTAGTTTTAGGTGTTGCTGTACTATGAAAACACTGAGAGTAAGTTCTATGCATATTGACAATATGCCTGATGCCTGATGCTCCAACACATCACAGCAAAGGCTTAAGTATGGGTAGCTAATGGCTTATTTCACTGCTCCACTCCAGTATGCATTCAACAGGCTTACTCTTACAAAACTGCGATTAATATTCCATCAACCCAGGTCTAGAGTTCTTTTTCTTTAGCTATCAAGTAACATGCAAAATAAATATACAAACTGAAGTTTTACACTGACTACACTGTTCTAAACTACTAACTACACATACGATTTTTGTGGTTCCTGCTAAGTACTCCTTACAGGGCTAAACAGATGAAAAGAAGTTTTATTCAAATCAGTCCATATTTCAGTAGCAATTCATCTACTGAATTCTCTCTTCCCCTTACCCAGGCATTCATAATCAGATCTCGACAAGCTTATTCTAACTATGTAATTTCACATTCACTTAGACATATGCAGTGTATTTGTGACCTTAAGCAAGGTAAGCAACGAAGCATACAGTACCATGAGAACACCAAAGGACCACCAGTCAGCACTCTGGTTGTGCCCTCGCCTGTTTACTACTTCAGGTGCCATGTATTCTACAGTACCACAGAAAGAATACGCCTTCTTCTCTTGATCTACTGATTCTTTGCTGAGTCCAAAGTCTACAACAACAGCATTACAAGAATATAGCCAGTAAAGAACTTCAGGGAAAAAAAATCACAACAACAAATAATACCGTATACAGAATTTCAAAATCAAAGTGTTGACAAGTTCCCTTTGTTTGCTTTCAGGAATATTATGCGACTATCCTAGCTCTTCATGAAACAAGAAACTGCAGGTATCTAGAGATACTGCAGACCAAAAGTTTACTACATACCACCAAAAACATTCTGTAAGTCATATTAAATTGACGATTAGCCATCAATTTTATTACTTAAAACTCAAAGCTATTACTACTCAATATATGAAATATTACACATTTAGAGTCTTAGGATAATCCAAAGTTCTCATTTTCTCTGTTTACTGCCTGCTTCATTCGCAAAAAAAAATGGATACAAGTAAAAATGGGTTTCAAAGAGAACAGTCTGCACAGTCTAGTATTACTGAATGATGAATAAATAAAAGCAGACAAAAATAATATTGTTATATAAGACAGCCTGACTCAAGTTCTGTAAAAAGTCTTGCTCACTTGATTCCCAGAACACTCTTTTTTCCCCCCATTTGAACCTTGCCATTGAATACACACATCCTTTTTATTAGCCCAACTCTCAAGACAGGGGTCTAAGGCATCCCTTTTTTCAAAGGGTAAATGATTGCTAATCAATAATTCCATCAATTATTCTTTCCACTTTCAGAAGGAAGTGAGAAAGTTAGGATTGAATGGGATTTAAATGTATTGTGCAGAATCTTAAAAGTGATGGGTATTATAAACCTGATTCCCATTATTACATCAAATCTTTGAGAGGTTAAAAAAACCCTTCTTTCTTGGAATCCAATACCAGTAGCTACAGATCAAAATCTATAATGAAATTACGATACAGAAGTATCACCTTAAATGTAACTTCAAGCTTTCAGAAATTCATAGTAATTTGTTTTCCAAATAGTCAGAGTCTTTTGTATATAACATTTCTTAGAATATTGCAGAAAAATGTTCTATGAGAAAAAATTAATATGCATATTTTATATGCATTTCAAAGTGATAAACCAGAACGCGAGAAAAAGTAGTATTTAAGAAGTGTTATTGTGCACTAAAAATCTTTTTACACCAAAAGCAACTATGGTCCCTTTTATAAGTCTCACAGACAGCAACTTTTACCCTGGGTCTATGACCTCTTTATCTTCACCTAAAAGGCTCTCGACAGTAAATTTTGATACAGCTTACTTTCCAACCCGAATTGTGGATAGTTTTAGTTACTAACACACCACCACCTGAACTGAAATTCCATAAAAAAACCCCTACCACATTCAATGTTTCGTTTTGTATTTTCAACTACATTTCTTCTATTTTTACCACTGCAATTAGGATCTGCACTTTACAGTAATATTGCTGCTGACTCTGGAACTTGAGCCACGCAAGTATTAGCCAACATGAAAACTAACTTCAATGCAAGCTGCGTGGACACCAGGATCTAATAAAAGACAAAACCCATCAGATATAGTCTCTGATTATCTAAAATACTTCAATAAAGGAACTTAATGCTCTATAAAGAATCATTATATAGGGAAGGGATACAGACATACAGATTTATTATAAAAAGTCTGTCCCANCACTATAGTGGAAAATGCAAAGCAACAAGCAAAATACACATAATAGTGGTAAAATACATTTTACTTTACTTTTCTGGCTTCAGGTCCCTGTATACAATTCCCAAGCTGTGAAGGTGATCCAAAGCAAGGGCCAGTTCTGCGAGGTAGAATTTCACATCTTCCTCTGTAAACATAACCTAATAAGAACTGTATAGATTTACCTTCTGATCTTGTCTTCAGTTTTTAAAACTGCAATCTAAAAAAAAACACTCCTGTCTGCCTAAATTTCCAAGTAAGTTTTAGAAGTACCTTGTGAACTCATAATTCATGTATTCGCCTAACAGAAATGATATACTAATATAGACTAAGCATCAAGTACGCACAAGAACTACCTGCAATACTTAAAACCATCAGCCAATACTGCAGAGAAATAGCTAACTTTTAATGTAATAAACTTAACTGTTAT